>PVKE010001786.1:0-66402 GCA_004027555.1 Craseonycteris thonglongyai
CCAGGGAAGGCTCTCATTGGCCCAGCCCAAGTATGTCCTTACACTGGAGCCAATACCTGGTGCCAGTAGATACTGTGTTCTGATTGGCTAGCTGAGGGTCATATGAAACCCAGAACGTGGAGATAGGTATAGCCTTTCCAATAATGATAAAGGAGGGAAGTTTGCCAAACAAGTTTCTGGAAAGAGGGTCAGCAAAGCCCCCTGTCCCTCCGCTGACCCTTGTAGTGGTGATTCTACTTCTGACCCTCAGCTTCCCCATGTAGAGAATCCAAGTGGGATGAAGGTGCATCTAAGTGGCCCTTGCCCATTCGCCCCTGGCAGGATGACCCCCGGCACTCCTCAGGCTCCCCAGAGGACACTCCACGAAGCAGTGGGGCCTCTGGCATCTTCGACCTGAGGAACTTGACAGCCGACTCGCTGCTGCCTGCGCTGCTGGAGCGTGCAGCTCCGGACGACGTGGACCGGCGCAACGAGGCCCTGCGACGGCAGCAGCGGCCCCGCATTCTGCTCTCCCTTTACCCGGCACCGGATGAGGTGGGTACCTGCAGGCCTGCACAGGCCCCGAGGCCAAAACCCACCCAACTAACATGTATCCCTACTTGTTATCCTACCAGCGTGTACTGGGTGCCTACTGTATACTCTGTATTTTTATTCAATGGCATTTATGGGATACCTAACACATACTCCTAATATTTGTTCAGCAAATATTTACTACATACCTACTGTATAGTCCTCTCTTTAATCAAATAGAATTTGACCAGCCACTATTTATTGAACATCTATTATATAATCACTATATTTATCTAGCCAACATTTACTAGGCACCTAGTGCATACCTTATATTTTAGTCAGTTTTTATTGGAGACCTACCGTATTTTCCGGCGTATAAGACGACCGGGCATATAAGACGACCCCCTAATTTTACAGTTAAAACATAGGTTTAGGCCTATATTTGCTGTATAAGACTACAGTCTCGGAAGTGGGGGGTAGTCTTATACAGCGAATATAGGCCTAAACCTATGTTTTAACTGTAAAATTAGGGGGTCATCTTATACGCCCGGTCATCTTATACGCCGGAAAATATGGGTACTATATACACCTATATTTATCTAACCAACTTTTATTAAGTACCTAGTGTGTATACCTATGTTTTCATTCAACCATTTATTGAGTCCCAGTATACTCCTATATTTATTCAGTCAGTGCTTTATTGGGTACCTAGTATATACCTTTATATATGTCTAGTCAGCATTAATCTAATGCTTTCTGTATATGTCTGTTTATCCGACCAGCTTTTAGTAAGTACCTAACATATACCTCTGTATTTATTCAGTCAACACATCTAGGTGCCTGTTGCATGGCAGGCACTGAGGAGGTAGCCATGAACAAGATAGACCCAGTCCCTGCTCCCCACCCCATTTCACAGTCTAGTGGAGGAGAGACCCTTCTAACCAGGATATTATAACCCAGGCAGAATAGTACCATGATGAGGTGCTGGTAATTGTCCCTCATGGGACCCATTGCAACAGGGCATTATGAGCACCCAAAGGAGGTGCCTACCCCAAGTCTCAGGGGTCAGGGAAGGTGCCAGCTGAGCTGAGTATGAACAATGAGCAGGCATTGGCCAGATGAGGGTTGAAGAAAGGCATAACAGGCAGGGGTACAGCATGGACAAAGTCTCAGAGGCAAGGGACTGCACGAAGTTTGTCAGCCTGGGGATAGAAGTGGCCTCAGGCTGTGTACTCCAAGCCCTTCTTGGAGGACATGTCCCAGCCTCTCCCAACCTGCTGCCTGGCTCTTGGCAGGACGAGGCAGTGGAACGCTGCAGCCGCCCGGAACCACCCCATGAGCACTTTGGACAGAGGATCCTGGTCAAGTGTCTGTCACTGAAGTGAGTGTGCTGACCTGTCCCTCCCTTCAGACATGCAAGAGGACCCCATGGGTTACAGTGCAGCACACACTTGTCACTCACTACAAGAGCTGTGACATTACCATGTGCAGCCCTAAGACCCATGAGGCTGCTCATGGGCTTTTAGGTGGGAAATAAGAATTCCTTTTTCATTATTCAAAGCCACCAATCCTTAAGTGCCAACTGTATGTCGACTCTGTTCTCAGCCCTTCACGTATATTAACTCTCATCTTCACCACAACCTTATGAGGTAAGCTCAAGTGGTGAAATCGAGGCACAGAGCAACGAAGTCATTGTGCCCAAGATCACACAACTTGTGAGGCTGACTCTAACACTCACCCACTTTGTTATTGGGGCCCCAGGCTGGAGGGGGCCACTGGTGACCCTGCGAATGGCTTCCAGCCGCCAGAGGCCCCCTCCACATCAGCCCCCAGGGAACAGACAGAAGTGCGTGGGAACATTGCTGAACAGGATGTGGCCTTGGACCTGAGCCGGCCTTGCCCCTCCCCACCCTGAGTTCCTGCCTGGATGAGGGCAGGAAAGGGAGGCCTGGTCTGGCTTGAGGCCCAGTAGGCCGCCTGCCCCAAGCACAAGGGTCGAAAACTGGCTCTGGGGTTCATCTAGTCATTCAACAAACACTCATTGAGTACCTAATGTGTACAGGACATATAACTGTGGGTCGCCACACAGTGTTCTGTAGGTGGGGGACACAGCACACACAAAAGCAGTGATACCTAGAGAGGGGAAACATGAGGCAGGGGGGCAGGCCAGGCAAGAATTTGTTCTTGGGGTATCAGGGAGCCTCAAATTTTAAGTTTTAACGTGCTTCCTTGGAAGGCACATGATGAGTTGGAGCTAGCAAACAGGTTATAGTGGCCATTTGGGTGAAGACGGGACTCAGTCCAGGGTGGCAAAGGTGGCAGAGGACACCCAGAGAAGGGTGACAAGGAGGCCCAGGAGTTAGGAATTTCAAGGGCCATGGTTGTGGAGGGTAGGGGCTCCGTGTGAGTTACTGGGGCAGGGGAGAGGAAATTGGTGCCTCAGTATCCCCTTTTGCAAAATGGGACAGGCCTTTTCTGCCATCCCTTAAATGGTTCCATGTGGCTCAGTGGGAATTAGATGCCCCTCGCATTGTGCCACGCTAGGTTGGGACTCGAAGGAGTGGGGTGTGTGGGTGGCAGCTGCGTCAGGGACAGCCTCCTCCAGGTCACCCCATTCACCTGCAGGTTTGAGATTGAGATTGAGCCCATCTTTGGCATCTTGGCCCTGTAT
This sequence comes from Craseonycteris thonglongyai, assembly GCA_004027555.1. Classification (NCBI taxonomy): domain Eukaryota; kingdom Metazoa; phylum Chordata; class Mammalia; order Chiroptera; family Craseonycteridae; genus Craseonycteris; species Craseonycteris thonglongyai. The sequence goes on from PVKE010001786.1 coordinate 3,182, forward strand.
GATGTGCGGGAGAAAAAAAAGGTAGGAGCCCCTTTTGTCCCTCCCTCTCCCACTTTCCTCCTTGTTGCAGGGTGGTGGGCTTCCTGGAGGTGGTGGCCTAGCTGCCTCTCGTCCCCCAGATCTCAGAGAACTTCTACTTTGACCTAAACTCGGACTCCACGAAGGGGCTGCTGCGGGCCTATGGCAGCCACCCGGCCATCTCCACCCTGGCCCGCTCGGCCATCTTCTCTGTGACCTACCCCTCGCCTGACATCTTCCTGGTCATCAAGGTGCTTGCTGGGGCTGGGCAAGGGGGTGGTCACGGTGCATGCCACAGGAGCAGTCCCTGCTCTCCTGGGAGAAGACAGACTGTCCCAAGAATGATCAGGCCTGTCGTGGGGGGAGCACAGGCAGTGGGGGGAGCCTGCAGAAGGCCTCTGACCCAACCCCGGGGGGAGAAATCACTTGGGGCTTCCATGGAGAGGTGATAGCAGAGCCAAGACCCACAAGAAGGCAGCCAGTGGAGGTACAGCATCCTGGCACATGGGGACAGACATTTAAAATGTTTTTTAAATTGAGGATTTTTTCAGATTATTAGAGGAGGAAAGGCCTAGTGGACACATTTATTTGGGATTTTCTGTTTCTAGGAGTGAGCTCAAATTTTCCCAAAATGTTCAATTAGGTTACAACTAATGACACTAATTGAACAACTCTAGGCAGGCACTTGTCACAGTCAGACTTCACAGGTATTCCTGCCTTTAGTCCTCACAGCAGCCCTGGGAGATGGGGGTTGCCATGGCCCCTATTTTACAGATGGGGAAAGTGAGGCATGGAACAGATAAGGGACCTGCTCAGGATTCCAAAGCCTGGAGTGGTCAGGATTGATGTCCAATTCTTGTGGCCCAGAGCTATGCTTGGAGTAGCTTCTGTTTATATCAACAATGTAGATGTAGAGATGTGGAGCCTTGGATTTAGGGTGGAACAAAAGGTGGGGAGGGGGCAGCTGCCAGGCAAGCCAACTGCTAGCACTCAACCCCAAGGAGAATGGGAGGTGTTAGAGCAAGACCTCTAGCTGGGTGGGGTGTCTTGGGGGCTCATGGGGCCCATGAGGTGGGGGGGTGGGGGTGGGGAGGTTGCGGTCCTGGCAGCACCTCACTGGGCCTGCCTGTCCCTCAGCTGGAGAAGGTGCTGCAGCAGGGGGACATCAGCGAATGCTGTGAGCCCTACATGGTGATGAAGGAGGTGGACACAGCCAAGGTAAGCGGGTAGAGGCTGGACCTGGTGGTGGAGGGGCGCCCTGGCAGGACAGATCCGGGATTTAGTAGGCCTGGGGCACGGAGCTTGTGGATGTCGGAGGTTCCTCCCACAGAACAAAGAGAAGCTGGAGAAGCTGCGCCTGGCGGCCGAGCAGTTCTGCACTCGCCTGGGCCGCTACCGCATGCCCTTTGCCTGGACCGCGGTGCACTTAGCCAACATCGTGAGCAGCGCAGGGCAGCCAGACCGGGACTCCGACTCAGAGGGCGGTGAGGCGAGGGTGACGCGCCAGGGTGGGGCTCCAGGGGAGGAAAAGGGAGCCCTCTGCTGGCTGGACTCGGTACCAGGCTGAGTCTCTGAGTCTGTCCCTCCCTGCCTCTCAACTCTGTCCTCTGTCCATCACTGTCACTGCCTCCCCTAGAGCGCCGACCGGCCTGGACAGACCGCCGCCGTCGGGGGCCCCCAGACCGGCCGAGTAGCGGGGATGACACTTGCAGCTTCTCCAGCTTCCGCCCGGCCACACTAACTGTTACCAACTTCTTTAAGCAGGTATTGTGGCTGCAGGGCCGGGGCTGGAGAAAGGACCCTGGGGAACACACCCCAGTTTCTCTCTGGGACCCAGCTCACAGGGGTGTGTCCCACCATGCAGGAAGCCGAGCGGCTCAGTGATGAGGACCTCTTCAAGTTCCTCGCTGACATGCGGCGTCCGTCATCCTTGCTACGGCGCCTACGGCCTGTGACTGGTGCGTGATACACCCCGTAAACAAGAGGTGTCCTGTAGTCACTCTCAACAACCATCTGCTGTGTCTAGCCCTGTAATAGACCAATCCCCAACTTCAGGGGCTAGACCTTCTAGTGGGGGCCACAGATTAGAAACAGAATAAATAAGACAGATAGTCAAATGACGAATAGGGTTGCAGGAAGGACATGGACCCTGAGGGCAGAGCTCATCGAGTGAGCGAGAGATTGGAGCTGAGGGAGACTGATAGCCTTAGCACCTGAAGGACAACCACCAGAGGGTGCTGTGGGAGAGCCAGAGCCCTGACCTCAAAGTTCAGAGAGCTTGGGACCTGACCCAGAGGCTCCCAGGCAAGTGCAAACCATGCCTCCCCCCCGCCCCCCAGCCCAGCTGAAGATCGACATCTCCCCAGCCCCCGAGAACCTCCACTTCTGCCTGTCCCCGGAGCTGCTTCATGTCAAACCCTACCCGGACCCCAGAGCCCGGCCCACCAAGGAGATCCTGGAGTTTCCTGCCCGTGAGGTCTACGCACCCCACACCAGCTACAGGTACAACCTCCAGGGCCCAGCTGGGCACTTGAATGGGGGCTGTTCAGGCATCATGCAAAATGAGGTCCCCTTCTCCCAGACAGACACACCCAGGGTGAGATACCATCACTTGCTTTAATGGGGGTTGTATAAGCATGAAGTACATGTCCTGCCTTCACCCCTCCTCACCGGGGCTGTGTCCTCTGCCTGCGTCCCCGCCTGCTTCTGTCTCTGCTTCGTGGCTGGAAGTGGGGCCCGACAGCCGGGCCAACCCCAGCGGATAGGCAGCCCCTCCCTGTGCAGGGGCTGCCTGGGCGTGGAAGCGTCCCTTGGTGCACGACTGGTCCTCAGTTCCTCCAGGCAGGCTCAGGCTGGGAGCGCCGCTGTGTGGAATCTGAGAGGGAGATGAGGTTCAGCCAGGGTAGAGGGGTCCCCATATGGCTGCCCACACACCCCAGTCCAGCTGCCCTGCACACACACCCCTGCCAGGCTCACCTCTCCTGGATCTGTCGCAGCCGATGCTCCTGTGCTGCCATCTCCTGCCTCTGTCGCTGCACGTGGCCCGTGAGGGCCCACACAATGTGGCTCTGCTTGTCGGCGTGGGCCTGTGGGGTCAGGACAGAAACCTCAGCTGGGGGCTGCCTCGCTTCCCATCCCCTGACCCTGCCCCACTTCCCTTCCCCATTGCATCTGTGTGACCCAGCAAGTCACTGCCACTCCCTGGCCTCAACCTCCCATCTGTAAGCTGAGGACAAAATGGGACTGACTTCGTGGGGTTATGAGCATCGTATAGAATATGAAAGGGCATAAAACAGTGCTGGGTACCTACTAGACACTCAAGAAATGTTACTAGTTGCTTTAATAGTACACATTTTTTAAGTACCAACCATGTGCCCGGCCCTGTGCTGAGTATTTTGTCTGCACCAAGTCTATGGCTCTGTTCTGAGATCAGTTGTTGCCCCTATTTGCAAATGGGGCAACTGAGGCACAGAAATTGACATGGGTTTTACCCAGGGTCATACAGGCGTATAGGTCATGGTGCAGGGAAGCTGAGCTGGGTTGTGGGTGAGGGGTCTCTGGGACTTGCTCTAGAAGCCAGTTCTGGCTGGGAATCAAGGTCTTGACTCCCCCAAGACTAGGAGCCCCTTACCTTTAAGGCCTCAAATTCTTGGCGGGCATGGCCTAGCCAAGCGCCTCTCAGCCGGACTTCCAGCTGCTGCACGCTGTTCTGCAGCATCTGCTGTCCATGGGCCACCTCCCCCAGCGCCTGGTCCGTGGCTTCTGCCTGCAGCTTTAGAGCATCTTCTTCCACCTGATCAATAGTGAGACATTAGTAGGATTAGCAACTTGTCTTTGTTTGCCTGAGACTTGCTGATTTTAACACTAAAAAGCACTATATTCCAGAAACCCCCTCTTCCTGGGCAAACTCAGACAGTGGGTCACCCTAGACATAACTCCACCATAGATTCCTACACACCCCACAGTGTCCCAACTGCAGTGCCCACCTGCATCTCCAACAAGCTTGTGCGTAGCTCCTGGGCTGCATCCCGGCCCTGGTTGACCTCTTGCCCCAGAAGCCCCAGTGCCCGGCCATAGAGACCTAGGCTATGCCTGGCCTCCATTAGCTGTGCCTCTGTCGCACTGTATACGTTATTGAGGGCCTGGCCCAGCTGCAGGGCTCCGTGGAACAGCAGGGTCAGCTCCTCATTCTGTGCCAGCTCTAGGCTGCCCACAGGGGCTGCAGAGGCAGGCTGCACCAGCATGACCAGGGCACACAGCAGATACAGCACGAGCATGGTTATGGCTGAGGGACAGGGCACAGCCACAGTGCCACTGCTGTCGCCTTTTATGCTCCAACACCCACTTAACCCCTGGTCAATCGTTAACCAGCCAGCTGGGTGCCCCGTGTTGTGCAAGGGCCTGGCGGTGGTGCGATGGTTGCATCAGACAAATGCCGGCTGGGCCATGCTGGGATCACGCTGGCTAGGGCTCAGGGCCAGGTGTGGGCTGGGGGCACTGGGAGAGGACAGGCTCGGGCCCTGCTTTGGTTTCCCCACCTGTGGATAGGCACAACTATAACTAATCTCCATAAGGCTTTTATGAATGCCGCTGGTGTGCTCAGAGCTGTTTCACTGCCTTTGGAGTAGCTGGTCTCATACCCTTCCCACACGCCTGCAATGCTCGTGTCTGTTGGCCTGGTTGAGAGCTAGGGGAGTGGGTACGGGTGGCAAGACTCTCCCAAGGACTCATAGCCTGATTCCAGGACCCACACATGCCCTAGGTCAATGCTAACTGTCATTTTTCTTCCTGGATGACGGGCAAGTGCCTCAGTTTCCCTGCTTGTAAAATGGGGATGATATTAGTCACGCCTCATGGGCTACTTATGAGAAGTAAATGAATTGTGTCATGCTCAGTGCTTAGAACAAAGCCTGGCACACAGTAGGTGCTCCATTAGTGTTTGATGCAATTATTGTCATTACTGTGATCATCTTTGGTATTGTTACAGGGGCTCAGTGACCACGTTATATCACAGGTAGCGATGCTGAGGCCCAGAGGGAGGTTGGGGCTTGCACAGAGTTACCCCTATGAAGGGAGGCAGAATTCTGACCCCAGCCCAGCCCCCAACCTCTGCCTCCAGCCTGTTTTCCCACCTGAGAGACAGGCTACATATCCAGTAACCTCACCTAGAGGAAGTAGGCTCTCGAGAGGCTGGGCAGGTCACATGGTGGGGCTCACGCCTGACTACTGGGCCACCTGGGCCATCCTCTTGGAACCTCAGCTCAGCTCCTTTCTGCCCCCTGTCCTCCATCTCACCATGCCTCAATAGTGCTCCCAAAGTCCCTGTGTTCCCACCCTCTGCTACACTGTTTCTCCATCTGTCCTCGATTCTCTGGCAGTCACATTACCAGGCCCTTGATGCCCCAGCCATGTAACCTCTGTCCTGTGTCCCAGGCCCGGCTCCTTTCAGTAGCCCAGCCTCTTCTGTTCCTGACGCACCCCCACGTCCCTGCAGGAACCTGCTCTACGTGTACCCACACAGTCTCAACTTCAGCAGCCGCCAGGGCTCCGTGCGCAACCTCACTGTGCGAGTGCAGTACATGGCGGGCGAAGACCCCAGCCAGGCCCTGCCGGTCAGTGGCTGGGCCACGGGGAGGTGGGTGGGGGCGTCCTCAGTGGGCCCTCATGCCCCTGCTCCCCCAGGTCATCTTTGGCAAGTCCAGCTGTAGCGAATTCACCCGCGAGGCCTTCACACCGGTGGTCTACCATAACAAGTAGGTGGGGCGGTGGACAGAAAGAGGGGAGGGAGGGACAGGTTCTAGGAGCACCAGTGGGGGACCCCAAGGCAGAGACCAGAGACAGTGGGACCCATAGCATTTGTGGGACACATGGCCGAGGGTGTGGGGGAGGTAAAGGGGATCCCAGCCCCCAGCAAAACCCCAGTCTGGCCCTGCCAGGTCCCCTGAATTCTACGAGGAGTTCAAGCTGCATCTTCCCGCCTGCGTGACCGAGAACCACCACCTGCTCTTCACCTTCTACCATGTCAGCTGCCAGCCCCGTCCCGGCACAGCCCTGGAGACTCCCGTGGGCTTTACTGTGAGGCCCCTCCATCAGCCTACCTCCCCCTCCTCAGCCCTCCCAGCTCCTCCCCGCCCCATGCCTGACTCCCAGCCTCTCCCCAGTGGATCCCACTGCTGCAGCACGGCCGCCTGAGGACGGGTCCCTTCTGCCTGCCTGTGTCCATGGATCAGCCCCCACCCAGCTACTCCGTGCTCACACCTGACGTATGTGCCCACCCGCCCCTGCCGCTGCCCGGCCCCGCGTAACTCCCCAGGCTTCTGTTTCAGGGGCCACCCCCCAGAATGCATTACCCACCTTCCTACCAATGCCATGGTGCCTCACCGACCCCGTTATTATCCCCCACCCTCCTTGTGGTCCCGCATTCATGCCCTACCTTCCTTCTCATCAAAACCCCTGGGAGCCTTGTCCTCTGTGAGGGCCTCCAGGGCCCCTGGCTGTCTTATCACCCCCATTATTGCCTCTGTGTGCCTTGCTGCCCTCATGTGTCCCTCCCTGTCCCCCATCCCTGCCTCATTAGTGCCCCCCAACTCCGCACTCACTCTCCCCCACCAGCAGCCCTGCCTCCTCCCTAATCACGGTCCCCCAGGAGTACTTCAGGGTCAGTCACCCCCATGACCCCTCCATGAAGGATCTATCGCCCTCTCACTTACCCTCAAGCTGTTCATTAATGCCCCTGGGGCCTCGAGTCTCCCATTTTACTACTTCCTGATTCACTGCCTTCAATTAATGTTCACTCTGGGTCGCTATTCTCTGTTCCCCCATTAGCATCCCGGGCTTCTAGCTGGCCCATTGGACCCCCATAATGCTTCCTTCCATCTGCCCCCCAGTCCCTCACCCTGTTTCTAGGCTGGGCCAGGCGGAGGGTGCCCAGCTGCTTCCCAGGCAGGGCCATGCTTAGGTCACGGTGTCGCAATGGCTGGACCAGCTGCCAGATCGGTGGGGGAGGGCTGACCAGTGCCCACCGGGTATGTTCCTCCCACAGGTGGCACTACCGGGCATGCGCTGGGTGGACGGCCACAAGGGCGTGTTCAGCGTGGAGCTCACAGCTGTTTCCTCTGTGCACCCCCAGGTAGGGGGTGGGATGGGAACCCAGGAGTTCAGTCCTGAGGTTGGGCAACAGTTCCCACTGACCAGGGAGGCCTGGCCTTGGGCCGTGGACATGACTTCACGCAGCTGGACCTGTCGCCCAGGAAGTTGCTGACTCAGGTGGGGACGGCTGGTCCAGTGGCCGTCCTAGCTGGGGCTTTGGTGCTTTGCATAGTTTCTCCTCCCCCCATTTTCTCCTCTATCTCTGTGGTCATTCCCCCTCTTTCCTCCCTTCCTTCATCTAGTGTCTCATCCCTGTCCTCATTTATTATCAATTCATTGATTTCTGTCCTCAGTATTTGCCAACTCAACACCCTACTCAGTCCCCTGGGGGCTTCCTAGAACAGGGGCCCTGGCCCCTCCACACTCATCTCTGGTTTTTCCCCCTAGGACCCACACTTGGACAAATTCTTCACCCTGGTGCACGTCCTAGAGGAGGGGGCATTCCCATTCCGCCTCAAGGACGGTGTGCTGAGCGAGGGCACCGTGGAGCAGGAGCTACGGGCCAGCTTGGCAGCCCTGCGCCTCACCAGCCCTGAGCCCCTCGTTGCCTTCTCTCACCATGTGCTGGACAAACTTGTACGTCTGGTTGTGCGGCCCCCAATCATCGGCGGCCAGATAGGTGAGCAGGCAGGGCCTCAGACCTTTGGTTTTCTGATCTGAAAAATGGTCCTCAGTCCCCTTGTCCTGGGTGACCTCCTCTAGCCCATTTATCTCTAGGGCCTTAGTTTTCCCATCTGGAAAATGACCCCAACCCCCTGGGCTGAGAGATGGTCTTCTATGACCCTTTGATGGCCACATGATTCCTTGGACCCAAAAGTCTATTCCTCAGGAAAGTAGGAAGCCCTGTGCACTGGGACTTATGCTCTGTACTATCCGACAGTGAACCTGGGTCGTGGAATCTTTGAAGCAATGGCCCATGTAGTCAGTCTCATCCACCGGAGCCTAGAGGCTGCCCAGGACGCCCGCGGTCACTGCCCGCTGCTGGCTGCCTATGTCTACTATGTCTTCCGACTGCCTGGCACTGAGCCTGGCCTCCCAGGTGGTGAGTGTTGGTGGGAGACTCTGAGGGGCAGAAAATATCTGCGAGGAGAGTATCACATGAAAACAGCATGTGCAAAGGTCCTGAGGCCTCACAGGCCTTGGTTGGTTTGGGCAAATTGTAAGAGGGGTAACTTTTTGCCCTACCTTTTAGGGGTGAGGTCTCGACATGACTGGCGGATGATTCAGCCAGTTAGCAATCAGGGACTCTAGCAGGGTTGCCTGGGTCTGAATCCCAGCTCTGTCTCCTACAAGCTTTGTGATCCTGGGCAACTGACTTCACCTCTCTGGGCCTGTTTTCCCATTTGTAAAATGGTAATAATAATAGCCTCCCCTCCTGGGGGTCCTGTTAGTAGTAATGACAGTGTAATCCATGCAAAATGGTTGGCACAGTGAGTCCTCAATAAAGTTTTTTGGGTTTTTTTGTTTGTTTGTTTTTATCATTTTATAATAGTTAATAATAACCACTGACCCCTCTGGGCACTTGCTATGTCCTCACCTCACTGTTTTTCACTCTCCCCAAAATTACTATGAGGCAGCAGTTATTATCACACCCATTTTATTGGTGAAGAATCTGATGGCTCAGAACAAGAAAGTGACTTCATCAAGGGCAGCACTGGGAAGGGGCAAGTCATTGCAGCAGGTAGGCAGGTGGCTGACCATATTCCTTCTATGCTCAGGGGCCCCTCCGGTGACAGTGCAGCCTGCCACACTCGCCCGTGGCTCTGGCCGCCCTGCAAGCCTCTACCTGGCTCGCTCTAAGAGCATCAGCAGCAGCAACCCTGACCTGGCCGTGGCCCTTGGCTCTGTGGACGATGAGGTCTCCCATATCCTGGCCAGCAAGGTAGGGTGAGGGGACCCTGGAACCTCCAGCCTCAGTGGCCATGGCTGCCAGGTGGGTGGGTAAGGGATCTCAGTGTTCTTAGAGGACAGGAAACAACAGACAGCAGCAGAGACACAGGCTAGACTCTGGGTAGCAAGGCTGGGCTCTGGCTGTCATAGGATAGGAGCTGTGATGGGTTTTCACTGGCTCTACACTTTGGAGCTGACACAAGAATGGATAGCTAGAGCTTGGCTTGGTTGAAAAAAAGCAGTGTGTACATAGTGCAGCAGCTGCATATACATGTGTGCCCATGCATGTATGTATACAGGCGCATATTAGTGTGGACTCCACATTGCATGTACACAGGTATGTACATGTGTGTCCCACACTTGTACATACATGGGAACCTATACATGTGTGCCCCGTGAGTATGCGCACATTGGTGCATATACATGTGCACCCCCATGAATGTACCTATGGGCACATATGCGATGTGACCCACACATGCACGTACATGGATACATATATGTGTACCTCGTGAATGTACATGTGGCTGGGTGTGTCCCACACATATATGTGCAAAGGCATATATATGTGCACAGGTACATGTGCAGGTGCAGGTACGCATGTGCCCCATACCTGCATGTGCATGAGTATACCTGCATGTGTACCCACACATGTGTGTGCATGGGAACTGTGTACATGGGTGAATATATGTGTGTATCCCACAAATTATGTGCATGGGTACATATGTGAGTGTGCCTCATGAATGTGCATGCACAGGTGTATATACATGTGTTTGCCCATGCATGTGTGTACACAGATGCACATGCATTGTGCCTCACACAGGTGAATATACTCATGCACCCCATGCACATGTATACATGGGAGGCATATGCCTGTGTAACCCATACATGTACACACACACCTGTTTTACAGGGTTGTGCATGGTTATCCACATGGGTGCACATATGGTCCAGGACAGTGTTCATAATGGTGTTTCATGTTGATTTCTCTACCCTTTGCCTGTGGATTCTGCCACTTGCCCATGTATCTCCAGGGTATCGACCGCTCACACTCCTGGGTGAATTCTGCTTATGCTCCAGGAGGCAGCAAGGCTGTGCTGCGACGGGCACTCCCTTATTGCGGGGCCGACCCCAGACAGGTGCCCTCCCTCCCCGTCCCTGCACGCATGTGACCCCACCTCAGAATGAGCTCTTACCTCCCTGGCTGCAGCCAACTAACCTAGGGGAGTTGACTGAGAGAAGCAAAAGACTTCTGCCCTTGTTTGGGTCTGTGGAATTGGTGTGCTAGGCATCATGGGGTCATCTTAACTAGCCTTCTGCTCCACATGGACCACAGCCTCAGGCAGAGACAGAAGGGAAGGGGTGGTCTATGTAAATAGCATGCAAATGATATGCACATCCAGTCACTGTAACCCCACTGCCCTGCATGGCCTATTTCTCTCTCTTTAATCCACTCTATTTAGGAGACTCTTTGATTGTCCCCTTGATATAGCAACCTGACCGGGGCCAAGAGGACAGAATTGAACCTCTGGGCTCCCCCATCCCATCAGGCAAAGAAAGATGCCTGTGGGTAGCTCCCTTTATTCTGCTCCTTCCCAGGCACTTGGTGTGGGGAGGGGCTGTGTGTTCAGACTGACTTGGGTTCGAGTCCTGGCTCTGCTGCAGGCTTGCCCTGCACTCCAGGCTCTGAATTCTCAGATGTGGTAAAGTGCTCAGTGCAGCCGCCTGAGCCTAGGAGGCAGTTAGGGCATCGCAGGTGGGATGCTGTTAGGCTAGATCCTTGACCCAGCCTCGCCCCTGAGCCGCCAGCTGGTTGAGGAGATAGAAACCAATCAAATAAGCACACCAATGTATGAGTGTGAAAATGCCTTAAAGAAACTAACAGAGGGGAAGCCGGGATGGCTCAGTGGGTTAAGCGCTCACTTTGCAGCGCGGGGACCAGGGATCGAATCCCGGCCCCAGCCCGTGCGGAACCATATGCTGAGCTGAGAGCTCCCTCAGTTCAGTTCTCTCTCTGTCTCTCTCTCTGTATCTCTCTCTGTCTAAATAAATAAAAATATATTTAAAAAAAAAAAAGAAACAGAAACAGTGTCACCAGCCTCCCTCTGGGTGGTCTGGGGGCCTCTCTAGAGAGATGGCATTTTTGCTGGGACCTAAAGGATGAGGTGGAACCAGGAAGCCACAGAGACTGATTTCCCTGCACACTTGGCCCCAACCCTTGTTCCAGCTCTGTGCCCGTCACCCAGGCAACCTGCAATACATGGCGTACCAAGGGACTTAGCAGCATGAGCAGGGGGACTTTTGGACAGACTTCTCTCAGGATTGCTAAAAATCTGGGTTCATGGGCCCTGCCAGCCCCCCAGGCCCCTCCCCGCTCTGAGAAGTCAAGTAGGCCTTGAAGATCACATAGGATGTGACGAGGTGGTGAGAGGGTGGGCATTCCAGGTAGGAGGTGGCAGTGAGACTGGCCTTTGCAGTGGATGGCCCGTTTGGTACATGCCAGGGAGCCAGAGCCTGTGGCTGGGACTGGGAGCTGTGGAACATTCCAGTGCTGAGAGCCAGAGGCCTGGGCAGGTCCCAGGGCCATCTCCATCATTAGACCTCCTCTCCCTGTCTGCAGCCTTACTTCCTGACCAGCAAAGGAGGAGGAGAGAGTGGAAACTGAGCCCCTGTACCCATTTCACAGATGGGGACACTGAGGCCTGGCAAAGTCCCAAGCAAGGCTGGATTGGGGCTAGGCCTGGAACATGGGGCTCTCTCGGCTGCTCCTGCTGCCTCTCATCACCATCTTACCTCCTCTGCCCTATATTCCTTCCTCTTTCTCTTCCATCTTCACCTTAACCCCCTCTGTCTATACCCTCCTCCTCTACCTCTGAACTCACTGACACACTCTCCACCCTCATCCACACTCACTCTTACTTCCTCTGACCACAGTCTTTCTTCACTGTCTATACTGACTTCATGTTCTCCACCTACACTCCCCCTCATCCAATGCTCTCACCTATGTCCCTGTTGGGTCCTACTCCATCCATGCTCATCTTTACACACACTGCCAATGGGCTTTGGTCCACATTCTTGCCTCTTTTGTTCACCCTGCTTGTCACCTCCTTACTATTTCCTCCTTGTTATTTTGATCTCCTCCATCACTCTGTTCTTCTTCATTCACATCCCCACTGCCCATCAACATGGACATGTCTTTCCTCTATCCATGTCAACCATTTCTCTTCCTGTTCACACCACCAAATCCACACTAACGCCCGCCTCGCCATCCCACCCTCTTCACCCCATCCTATCATAGGCCATCGACCGCAGCTCTAGCCGAACCTCCTCCTACCTCGAGAGCTCCTCCTCGGCCCCACCAGCCACCCAGCCGAGACCCACTGTGCAAAAGGTAGTGGGAGGCAGAGGGTGGTTCGGTCCTAGCAAAGGGATCCGGAGCCCCCACCCCCTGAGCCCAGCAAGGTCTGGAGAGCCTGGGGAAAGGGCACATCGACTCTTCCTGCCCCCTCTCTCCTGCATGGCCTCCTGCTGCTCTAACCCCAAGCCTTCCAGCTGCACCGGGTCCTGCTCTCCAGAGGGGGGTAGGGACAGGCTCCTGTGCTCTCTGTGACCCCCACCCCTGCCTCCAGCTGCTTCACGAGGAGCTGGCCTTGCAGTGGGTGGTCAGTGGCAGTGCCGTGCGCGAAGCCATCCTGCAGCATGCGTGGTTCTTCTTCCAACTCATGGTGAGACGCCCTCCTCCCCACCTGAGAGCAAGAGGCCTCCAAGGGAGACTCTCTCCTTGAGGAGAGAAACCTCCTGAGGCTGCACCTGAAACCCCTGAGAAATGGCCCCAAAAGACCCCTATGTAGAGAGATAAGAGATCCCTGAAGGGGATCTCTCCCTAGAGGGAGGGCCCCTGAAACTTTCCTGAAAACCCTTCCATAGAGAGAAGACCCCCTCCATCTTCCCTATGAGACTGTCTGGCAAGACCTATTACCAGTGAGAAGACCCCCTGCAAGAGTTAGCCCCAGAGAGAGAGAGGAAAACCCTTGTGGTCATACTTGAGACACCCCAAACTCTTTAAGAGGTGCCTTGAAAGACCCCTCCTGACTATAAGCCCCATTCCACCTGGTGGTCCTTTAAGTCCCACCCAGGGCTCCTTCAAGCCCCACCCCATCCACACTTTACACCAGGAGACCTGTTCAGCCCCTCCCACACTCCCTAAGCCTTCCCACCCCTTGCACTCTGCCTGGGACCCTCAGACTCCTGGGCTTCTCAAGCCCTACACAGTCTGCAGACCCCGCCCTCAGCCCAGAACCAGTGGGCTCAAACTCCACCCAGGACCCCTCCCTTGCTGCTGAAGTATCACTTGCAGCCCCTCAAGTCCCTCCCTACTTCTCACCCTGCCCCCAGGTAAAAAGCATGGTGCTGCACCTGATTCTGGGCCAAAAGTTGGACACCCCCCGCAAGCTTCGCTTCCCTGGGCGCTTCCTGGATGACATAGCAGCTCTGGTGGGCTCTGTGGGCCTGGAGGTCATCACTCGGGTCCACAAGGTGAAGGGAAAGGGACTTCAGTGGGGTAGAGGCTTGAGGGAGGACAGAGAACCAAGCAGGCTGGGGCGCCAATCCTGCTTAGTGCTTCCTGGCTACGAGACACGAATCCCGTTTGCTGGATGAATCTGTTCATTCAGCATCTATTTCTTGAGCACCTACTGTGTGCATAGCCCTGTGCTAGGCACTAGAGACAGCAGTGAACAAAACAGACCCAGATCCTTGCTGTCGTGTAGCTGACTTTTGTGGAGAGACTGGAAGGAAGTGAGGAGGCAGACTAATATTTGAGGGAAGAGCATTTCAGGCAGTGAGCACAGTAAATGCAAAGACCCTGAGGCAGTACCATCCTGGGCTATTAGAGAAGCAATGAAGTGATGGGTATGACTGGATGGAATGAACAAAGTGAGAATGGGAGTTAGGGCAGAAAAGTGACAAGGCAGATCCATTGGCCCTTGCCACAGTGTCAGTATACAGTAAGCGTTCAATAACTGCTTGTTGACATTCTGAGACCTTGATTATCCAGGTCCTGGATCACTAATTCCAGTACCCACAGGAGTTAGGCAGGTAATGATAAAATTATAATAGTAATAATATTGAGCATTTATTGAGTGCTTATTGTATATCTAAACACTTTAGTGTATCACATCATTAAATTATCCCAACAACCCTATGAAGTTTGTGTTATTATCTCCATTTTACTGATGGAGAAAATGAGGCAGAGAATGACCAATAGCCTGGTACCTCACAACTCAGAAGTGAATGAATAGGGATTTGAACCCAGACCTCCAGCTCCAGAGCCCACACTCTCACCACCAGCTTCAGCTGAGAGAGGGGCTTACGGAGGAACAGAGGGCATGTGCCTGTTAGCTGTGGCCAGAATGTCTAATTTTTAAAGTGAAATAGGACTTCTGGATTTGATAGGAACTTTCCAGATTTTTGAAACGCCAGTCTGGCCCAAGCCAGTCCTTGTGCAATCCCCTGTGACCTCTGTTCTGGTCTCAAAGGTCTCAACCTTATTCCACTGGAGCCTCCCCAAGGGCTGACATTCCCAGGGGCTGACCCGGATTATGAGGAAACCACCCTGAAAGAGAGTTGCGGGAAAGAATAGTGCCCCTGAGAAGCCCCCTTGGCATAGCGGCTCATTAGGCCTCGGTGACTGGCCACAGTGGTGTCTTTCCTTGACATTCATTGAGCACTGACTGTATCAGGCTCCATGCATAAGGTGGACCTGGTCTCTGTTCCCTTGTGGACTTGGAGCTCAGGCAGGGCTTGTATTTTGTTTCTTTGGGTTGCTGAGGGCTACGGAGGCTGACTTGCAAGGCCCCAAAGTGGCTCACGAGAGCATGAGGGCAGAACAAGCACCAGCTGGACCGTGAAGCCATAGCAGCGTCCTTGCTGCTCCTCACATCTGCTGGGCACATCCTGCCCCAGGAACTTTGCCACACTGTTCCCTCTGCTTGGTGTGCTTTCTCCCTGTCCTTTAAGCTACTCTCAAAACAGCACCCTGTTGTCTTCAAAACAGATAGAATTATCTGGAATCCTTTTGTTTAGTATCTATCTCCCCCTACACAAAACTGTGAGTTGTACAAGCAGCAGGGACTGCCTCGGTCTCGTTCACAGGCTTGTTCACACAGTAGATGCTCAGTACATGCTCCTTAAATGATTGCTGGGGGCTTCTCAGGTATGGCAGAGTTTAATTTACTCAAACATAATCACAAGTACTCTAAATGTGACCACAGTTTATTTCTGAGTGTAAGTGGGCTGTGGGGGGCTCCATGGTGTGGACCTGGCAATGGAAGTTCACCGTGGTGCCCGCCCCATCAGTCATGGCAAGTGATGGGGACAGTTTAGTAGCCATATTACTTGCCCTCAAATTCCATTGGCTAGAATAGGAATCACATGGTTAGTCTCAGCTGCAAGGGAGGCTGGGAAATGTAGTCTACTCAGTTCTGCACTACGATACCCTGAAATGGGAAGAGAAGATCTAGGGGGTAGTCAGCAGCCAGTCTCTGCCATCGTGTTGTGTTATTTAAATTTGATGAAAGAAGAAAGAAAATAATGTTCTGAGCGTGTCCTGAGGGGTGTAGACATGTTGCTGTGGGATAGGGAGGAGATAGTAAGAGAGAAGGATTACCAGGAAGTCTAGGAGTGGCTGGAGCGCAGAGATGAGGGTGTGTCAAGAAGACCCAGGGCTCTGGGGTGGTGGTGTGGCTTCTGGAGGTCACTAGTGGCCTAGAGTCAGGCCCTGTGTGAGGACAGATTTGTTGGGAGTGTTGGGCGTGGGCTGACAAGCCCTGTGTCCCCAGGATTCAGAGTTGGCTGAGCGCCTCAATGCCAGCCTGGCCTTCTTCCTCAGCGACTTGCTGTCCCTGGCAGATCGTGGCTTTGTCTTCAGCCTGGTCCGGTCCCACTACAAGCAGGTAGGAAGGGACATGGCAGAAAGTGCACCTGAAGGTGACATAGTGGGGTGGTGGATGTGGCACGCAGAGAAGCTATGAATGTTGCCTACATATCCTTCTCCCCTGTAGGTGGCCACGCGGCTACAGTCAGCCCCTAACCCAGCCATGCTGCTGACCCTGCGGATGGACTTCACCCGTATCCTGTGTAGCCACGAGCACTATGTGACCCTCAACCTCCCCTGCTGTCCCCTGTCACCTCCAGCCTCACCCTCACCTTCCGTATCCTCCACTACCTCCCAGGTGGGCTGGCCTCATTTCCTGGTTTCTCCCCTTGACCTCTGACCTTCAACCTATCTTCTGGGGTTCCCTCTGTCCATTTCACAGTGGGCCAGTGTCCAGGGGCACTCACCCCTCATACTCATCAGTTTCCCAGGAGAACCAGCTTCTAATTACTCACCCCTAAATCAACTTCCAGACCTGCCTTCCACCTGCTGTTTCTCAGACCTCTGACTTTTGACCCCATGCCCTGTCACCTCACAGATAGGCTAATCCCAGTCTTACCTCTGACCCTTAATTCCGTGCCCACTGTCATTCATTTCCAGATGAGTTAATCCCAGTCTCTAATTTCAGATGAGTTAATCCTAACTTCTCACTTCTGACCTTGACCCCTGCCCCCTGCCATCCCTGCTCTCCCCTCCCCCATCTGCAGAGCTCCACCTTCTCCAGCCAGGCTCCAGACTCCAAGGTGACCAACATGTTTGAGCTGAGCGGGCCGTTCCGGCAGCAGCACTTCTTGGCTGGGCTCGTGCTGACGGAACTGGCACTGGCCCTGGAACCTGAGGCTGAGGGGTGAGTGCAGGCCCTGTCTGGCCTCAGTGGCTGAGAAAGTCCACGCCCTGCATCCACTCTGTCCTGAGCACCTCACTACCCCACAGGGCATCCCTGCTGCACAAGAAGGCCATCAATGCTGTCCACAACCTGCTCTGTGGCCATGACGCTGACACCCGCTATGCTGAGGCCTCTGTGAAGGCCCGTGTGGCCGAGCTATACCTGCCCCTGCTGTCGCTAGCCCGGGACACCCTGCCACGGCTACACGACTTTGCTGGTCAGTGGGCCAGGGCAGGATGGGCTCACATGATCCAGGGGCTTGATTAACACAAGGCTCAGGTCAGGAAAGGTGGGAGAGCACAGTTAGGGGTAAAAAACTCAAAATTAGGGTCAGTAGGTTGGGTTCAAGTGCTGGTGCTAGTCCCCAAGCAAGCCATTAACCCCTGTGAGCCTCAGGTTTCTCACTTGTAAAATGAGGGCAGTGGGAGCACCAAATACTTTCTGCAGTTATGTGAAAATTCGAGAAGCTGTAGCACTGGAATATTATCAGCCCACGGTAAATGGGAGATGTTATTATAAACTTTAGTATCTTCACAGAGGAAAGGATGTGAGGACGGAAGGTGGGGAACATCAGGGTTCGTGGGCAGTGGGAGCCCTGTGTTCATTCACTCATGAGCACATTCGCTGGCCCTACTGAGGGATGTAGGTACAATGGTTAGAAGCACAGACTGGGGATTTTAAGTTGATCCCCTTCATCATTTAGAGGAAATTCTCAGTTGTTATCTCTTGAGGTTTTTTTTCCCTGTCTCATTTTCTCACCTCTTTCCTTCTGAAACTTCAATTATATGATGTTTTATTTTTCAGTTGAAAATTGTTTGATTTATTTTTTTTTATTTATTTATTTTTTTTTTGTAGATTCCAATTCTCTGTTGAAATTCTCCTTCCTTTTACTCCTTTTGGTCTCTTTTCTATTACTTTTTCTTTTAAAATCTGTTTGCTAACTTTTGATCATCTAAGTATTTGCTTCTATTGTCATTCATATATATATATATATATATATATATATATTTGCCTCTTCGCGTTCTTGAAACTTTTTATTGCATTTTGGACATTGTAGGTAAAAGAACCATCAGACTGAAGCAATGTCATCTTTCCCTAATGAGGGTTCCTCTTTCCCTCTTAGGCAGATGAGAGAAGGGGCTGATTGATCACCTCAGTACAGTGAGAAATCAGCTCTGTTAAGCTGGGCTGGATCTAAAGTTAGACTCAAACAACCTTTTATTTCAAGAATTTGTAGGGAGTGACCTGTTCTATGTTTGCTGGCTGCTCCTCTCCCTGGTGAGACTGTTTTCGGCGGGGTGGGGTGGGGCAGTGTCACTCTTTTAAGATCATAGATTTTAGAACCAAACCGTTCAGGTTAAAATCCTACCTTTACTGGAAAGACAGAATGGCTCGGCAGATTAAGTGCTCGCTTTGCAGCCCTGGGGACCGAGGATCAAATCCCAGCCTGTGCGGACCCATATGCAGTTGGGTTCTAGGTCCCCCCACCCCCTACACTCATTCAGCCCCTGGCTCAAGGCACCAAGGGGGCGTGCCTTCCATTTGGGATACCCCCAACTCGTTTCTCACCCTGCACAGCCCCCACCCACCTATGTGGAATGAAGCCATGTCAAAAACTGATGATGTGCAACTATGGAGACTGCTCTGGGCACTTCCCCTTCTCTCTGTCTCTCTCTCTGTCAAAAACAATAAAATAATCTTAAAAAAAAAAAATTCTACCTTTACCATTTACCTACCTGCTGTGTGACCCCAGGCAAGTAACTCAACCTCTCTGTGCTTCAGTTTTCTTTGTACTTATCTCATATGGCTGTCTTGAAGGTAAAGAGTTTAATATTTTTTTAATTAGAATAGCATCTGGCACATAGGAGATGCTATCTATGAATATGTAAGTGCAGCAGCATATATTATCATTGTCATTGTCACCATCATCATCATCTTTACAGTTACTACTCCTGTGGGCCAGGGCCATGTTCTAAGCATTGAGCATATAGCAGTGGTGAGAGCAGGTATAGTCCAGGGCACAATGAATGTGTCTTACTATTATAAGTATAATAAATGAGCTAACTGGAGACTTCACCCTGGTCTGGTGAGTTGGTATCAGGGAAGACTTCCATGAGGATTTAAGACAGAGGGATAGCATTTTTCTCTTTCCCTCCCCTCCCCCAGAGGGCCCAGGTCAACGGTCAAGACTGGCCTCAATGCTTGACTCCGACACAGAAGGAGAAGGGGATATTGGAGGCACCATCAACCCCTCAGTGGCCATGGCCATCGCGGGTGGCCCCCTGGCCCCTGGCTCCCGGGCCAGCATCTCACAGGGCCCAGCGACAGTGAGTACAGGGCTGGTCCTGAGAGACACCATCCATCCTGGTAATAAATCCTATGTAATGAGATTCAAATCAGCCAGTTCTCATCATACATGGAGAATATGCACCGTCCCCCTCTCTGGCCCCAGGGTTCCCGCTCAGGCTGTCCCCTCTCTGCCGAGTCCAGCCGGACCCTGCTGGTGTGTGTGCTGTGGGTACTGAAGAATGCAGACCCAGGCCTCCTGCAGCACTGGGCTGCCGACCTGTCCCCGCCTCAGCTGGGTCGTCTCTTGGACTTGCTGTACCTCTGCCTGGCTGCCTTCGAGTACAAGGTTTGGGGGGTTGGGCAGGGGACTGGTGTGTAGGAGGCAGGCTGAGTCTGCGTACAGGACCCTCAGTGCTGCAGACGGGGCATGAAGGAGTGGACTGTCCTGTGCTAGTTGCTGAGGGTAAAGGGGTGGACTGTTTCTGTGCTGAGACAGAAAGGAAGGATTGTCTACATGAACAGAATTGGAAGGCGCCGAGAGCTTGCAGTAGGGAGGAGAGCTGTGTCTTCTCCAAGCAGAGTCCCAGAGGTCAGAAAGGGCCAGAAGAAGCAGGACCAGGTTAGCCCAGGTCCCAGCCTGCAACCCATTCTCTGCCCTCCCAGGGGAAGAAGGCCTTCGAGCGCATCAATAGCCTCACATTCAAGAAGTCCCTGGACATGAAAGCTCGGCTGGAAGAAGCCATCTTGGGCACCATTGGAGCACGACAGGAGATGGTGCGACGGAGCCGTGGTGAGAGGGAGATTACCCTACATACATCCCCCCAGCTGCTCCCACCCTGTGTCCGAGGGGACCCCAGGGCTCATCCCTACCTCTTTCCGACTTTCCCCAGTCCCCATACCCATAGGTGCCTGTGTCCCATCTGTTCTCACATGTCACTCATATCTAACTGTGCATCCACTCCTCAAGCGACCGCATCACCCAGTGTCCTCACAGCTTATCCCACCTGTGTATCTTTGGACCTGTGTACTTCTCACAGTCACGTGTGTTCTTATATTTTTTGCATATCTGTGAACATACGCCTGCTCATCTCAGAGAGGAGCCCATTTGGGAACCAGGAGAATGTACGCTGGCGGAAGAGCGTCACACACTGGAGACAAACCTCGGACCGTGTAGACAAGTGGGTGTGGGCCAGAAGTAGTACACTGGGGTCAGACCAGTTTGCAGAGAACTGGTGTTCCAGAGGCAGCTGAGGGCAGGGGAGAGCTTAGCCATGGGGTGCGGTCTGGCCCTGAGAGGCTCCCCAAGTCCTTCCTCACCCCCCAGGACCAAAGATGAAATGGAACATGAGGCTTTGGTGGATGGGAACCTAGCAACCGAGGCAAGCCTGGTGGTTTTGGACATACTAGAGATCATTGTGCAGGTAGGGCTTGATCCAGCATCTCCCTGACCTCTGACCCCACCCAGTACCTTGTGATCTTTGACTTTAGAATTCCTCTTTCCCTGACCCCGTTACCACCCCAGTCCCTAACAGCTGGATTTCTGACTCCCCAGACAGTGATGCTATCAGAGGCCCGGGAGAGTGTCTTGGGTGCAGTACTGAAGGTCGTGTTGTATAGTCTGGGAAGTGCCCAGAGTGCCCTCTTCTTGCAGCATGGCCTGGCCACACAGCGTGCCCTGGTGTCCAAGGTGAGCACCACTCAGCAGCTACTGCTTTTAGAGTCGTAGTGACCACCCAGTCTGTGTACCTCTGTGAGGCAGACACTCCTCAGCCAGTTTGCAGAGGAGAGAACTAAGGATCAGAGTGTCAAAGTCACTCACTCAGCATCACACAGAAAGGGCGTAACAGAGGTCTGACTCCAAACCGCTATGTGTGGCCAAAGAAGGCAGAACAGACAGGTGCACCTGCCCAAGACCCTGTGGGGGACCTTCTGATCTGGCATGGGGAGAGTCTGACTGGTGTCTCTCTTGGCCCTGCGGGGCAGTTCCCAGAGCTGCTGTTTGAGGAAGAGACGGAACTGTGTGCCGATCTCTGCTTGAGGCTCCTGCGGCACTGTGGCAGCCGCATCAGTGCCATCCGCACACATGCCAGTGCCTCGCTCTACCTCCTCATGCGCCAGAATTTCGAGATTGGCAATGTAAGGAGGGGAAGCCAGCCAGGGGGTTGGTGCAATAGGTGGAAGGCGGGCAAGGAGAGGGCTAAAGTCAGAAGCCCTAGCGTGAGGGTCCAAGGCCCACAGGTGTACTTTCCCTGTCCCTGCAGAACTTTGCCCGCGTGAAGATGCAAGTGACCATGTCGCTGTCGTCCCTGGTGGGGACAACACAGAACGTCAGTGAGGAACACCTGCGACGGTCTCTCAAGACCATCCTCACCTACGCCGAGGAGGATGTAGGGTTGCGGGACAGCACTTTTGCAGAGCAGGTGAACCCACTAGGCTCCTGCCCCACCTTTGGCTACCCAAGGGCCTTTGCCCTGCTTTGCTGGACCTCTGACCCCACCACCTTGGCCCTGTCAATTCCCAATGAGGGCCACTGTCCCACCACAGGTCCAGGACCTGATGTTCAACTTGCATATGATCCTGACGGACACAGTGAAGATGAAGGAGCATCAGGAGGACCCCGAGATGCTCATTGACCTCATGTACAGGTGAGGTGGGTTGGGGGGACCTTCAGCCACTCAGACAGGCGAGAGGACAGATGAGTAGATATATGAGGAGGTAATGAGGGAGTAGGTGAGCATCCAGGGGTTGAGAAGGATAAGTAAAGAGGGACGGGAAGAGGAGCCAGGAGAGCAGACAGATGAGGGCACAAGTAAGGTGAGGGCATGTAAGTGAACAGGTGAAAAGGGTGCTAGATGAACCTATAGAAGAAAGATAAGAAAGGGGGACAGGTGGGAGAGACAGGTGAGGTGCTAAGTTGGGGAGTGGGAGATGGGACAGGCGATACAGATAGGGAAGTTAGGGGCATATGAGAGCGATGGGCCTGGGTAGACAGGTGAAATGGTGCATGTGCAAGGGGATCTGTGAGTAGGGCATGGCTGAGGTTCCAGTGATAAACAGGAGCAGGATAAATAAGAGAAGAATACTTGGTGGAGGCAGTGAAAGGATGGACAGGTGAGGGATGCAGGGGAGGAGGGAGCAAGGGCTGCACAGTTGATACAGGTGAGTAGAGAAAGAGGGGACAGTGGACAGGCAAATGGGAACACAGGTGAGCAGTTGGATAGGCAGGAGACTAGGTAACAGACTAGACAGGTGAGGAGACAGGTGACTGTGGTACAGGTGAGGAGATTATCTGGTCAGTGGGAAACAGGTAGAAAGTGAGATGAGTCAAACAATAGGCAAGGAGACGGGTGGGGAGATGGACAGGTGGGAAGACAGGTGAAGGGATGGATAGATGGGGGAATGGCTAAGGAGATAGACAGGTGAGACAGGTGAAAGGATGGAAGGTGGAACAGGTGAGAAAGCAAGTGAGGATGGACTGGTGGAAGGAGTACAGGTGAGCAGCAAGACAGGTGAGACAGGTGAGGTGGTGGACAAGAGAGGGGTGGGCAGGGTGGGCAAGGTGAGTTCCATCCTGCTCATGTCCCCCCTCACCTGGGCACCAGGATTGCTCGGGGCTACCAGGGCTCCCCAGACCTGCGGCTGACGTGGCTGCAGAACATGGCGGGGAAGCATGCAGAGCTGGGCAACCATGCGGAGGCTGCGCAGTGCATGGTGCACGCAGCTGCCCTGGTGGCTGAGTACCTGGCCCTGCTCGAGGACAGCCGCCACCTGCCTGTGGGCTGCGTTTCCTTCCAGGTGAGTAGCCAGAGGGGTGGTGGGCTGGGAAGGAGGGACACATGGCAGGGACCAGACTCTGACGCTATCTCCTGCCCCAGAATATCTCATCAAATGTGCTGGAGGAGTCCGCCATCTCCGATGACATCCTGTCACCTGACGAGGAGGGCTTCTGCTCTGGGAAGCACTTCACGGAGCTAGGACTGGTGGGGCTGCTGGAGCAGGCGGCTGCCTACTTCACTATGGTGAGGCCTGGGGCTGCTGCAGGACACAGGGCTCGGTGGCATCAGACACCTGCCCCCAGAGACTCGAGGGGAGGATGTTGCCTGGTTCTTCCCAGGCAGGGATTTGCAGAAAATGGGGACCCTGAGGCCTCCAGTACCTGCCTTTCTCCCCTTAAAATGCTTGACACAGCGTGGATATAGTATGCCTTCAACACACTTAGCTACTTTTTTTTTTAAGATTCATTTTATTGTTTGAGAAAAAGAGAAGGGGGAGGGCCCAGAGCAGTCTCCATAGTTGTACATCATTAGTTGTGACATGGTTTCATTCCACACAAGTGGATGTGGGTCCATGCAAGGCAGGAACCGAATCAGGGGCCTCTGCATGGGAGATGAGAACCTTTGCCGCCATGCTGTCTTGGTGGTTACCAGTTGCGCCACAGTTCAGCATATGAGTTTGCATGGACCAGGGCTGGGATTTGATCCCCAGACCTCAGAGTTGCAAGGCAAGCACCCACCCTGCTGAGCTATCCCAGCATCCCCCCACCCCAAATATTTTTACTATAAAAAATTTCAAGCCCACATAAAAGGAGAAAGTTGTACCTCCACTACCCCCATACTCAGCACTCAGACTCAACCATCTGTATCTATATCAATGCTCTGGTTTAATCTATTTGCTTCTAGCTTTTGTTTTTTATTTTATTTTATTCTATTTTATTTTATTTTATTGACATTGAAAAAGATAAGATCCCAGTTTCTACAAATTGATGAAACCTAACATAATCATTTGGTTGGAGTTTTTGTAAACCTTTGCTACTCAGTGTGGCTGGAGGACCAGCAGTGTGGACATTACCCAGGGTTTGTTAGAAATGCAGAGTCCTGAGCCCCCCAGCCCTCTGAACCCTGCATATTAACAAGATCTCAGATTTTGGTGCACGTTGGAGCTGGAGAAGTTCTGGCTTTAAACAAATCTGATATCACACCATTACAGTCATGAGTAAACCTCTCTGTGCAGCTCCTGCTGACAAAGTCCCTTTTATACAATCTTACCCCAGGTGACCAAGTTAACAGGGATCCTTAAATACCAGTCCATGCATAGATGACCCTAATTATGTCAAAAAACTTTTTTTTTTTTTGCAGTTGGTTTGTTTCAGTAAGGATCCATGTAAGACCCACAGTGGCTATACCTGCAAGTCTCTTAAGTCTCTTTTAATCAAAAAAGAAAACAAATGGGGAAAACCAAGATGGCTCAGTGGGTTAAGAGCTCACTTTGCTATCCTGGGGACCAAGGATCAAATCCTGGCCCCAGCCCATGCAGACCCATGTGCTGAACTGGGGTGTGCTTCCCATGTGGGAGGTCCCAGCTCAGTTCCAACTGTGCATAGCCCCTACCCACCTGTATGGAATGAAACCATGTCGAAAACTGAGGACATACAACTATGGAGACTGCTCTCGGCTCTCTTCCTTCTCTCTGTCTCAAACAATAAAATAAATATTTTTTAAAAAAGGACCTCAGTTCCCTCTCTTTTTGCAATGGAGGTTTTGTGCATTTTAGGCATTTACCATATTTTTCTGTGAATATGACACCCCTATATGTAAGACCCCTACTTTTCTAACCCAACATTAAGAAATCAATACACAGGCTACTCCTGTGTGTAAGATGATCCCCAATTTTTGATCTGACCATTTTAGACAAAAGTATCATATTATACATGGAAAAAATACAGTATTTTCCACTGTAGTAAAGTGGTTTCTCTTCCAGTTTGTTTGTGTGAAAACAATTGGTATTTTATGCATTTCACTTGTTGGAGACTGAGACTTTGTTCCAAAGGGTTTTCTGTTCTGCACAGGGCTAGTTGCATCCCTCTGCTGTTGCTTGACCTGTTCCTCAGTTCCTGTGTGTCTAGAAACTGGTACTTACATTTGGAGCCCACTCAGATTCAGGGTCAGGTTGTCTACCGAGATTACTTCTCTATGGTGCCAGCCCTGCTAGTGATATTATTTTCCTTATTGTCACTTTGCTGGAGTCTCAGAGACAAGAACCTCAGAGGAAGAAGCCAGAAGGTACACAGACCTTCTAACAGTCAGTAAACATCCTAGGGTGCCTAATGCATGCCAGGCTTGACGCTGGCACCAGCTGGGGGAAGGGGCACCCATGAACAGGGAGGTCTTTGGCATAGACCAGGTGGGCTGGCGTTCCAGTCCTGCCCCTGGGGAGCCCTCCATGTCTCTGAGGTTGTTTCCCTTCTGAGGAAGAAAAGAAAAAGGGAAAAACAGCACCTCCTCCCACTAATGAAGCAACACGGAGAAGTGCAGATGCACACCATGGCTGGTCCATAGTAACTGTGATGGAGACCACGGAGAGGTCGTTAGGGGCTGAGTGGAAAGGCTGGTGCCCCATCTGCTCTGGGGTGATCAGGGTGGGCTTCCTGGAGGAGGTGACGGAGGATGGAGCCTTTGAGGGTGGGTAGGAACACAGGAAGGCTGTTCCAGGCAGGAGGTGACCAAGGAGGGTACTGGGAATCCTGACCCGCTCCACTCCCGCCCCCAGGGTGGACTCTATGAGGCAGTGAACGAGGTATACAAGACCTTGATCCCCATCCTGGAAGCCCACCGCGACTACAAGAAGCTGGCTGCCGTGCACGGCAAACTGCAGGAGGCCTTTACCAAGATCATGCACCAGGTAGGCCCGATGCCCTCTCAGACCCTGCCCTTGGTCCGGCCACCCATTCCCCAGGCTCAACTGACCTGGACCCTTCTCTCCCCCCACAGAGCTCTGGCTGGGAGGTGAGTCAGCCTCTGGGGTTCCCAAGACTACTGGTCAGCTGTGGTCAGGGACAAACCACCAGGGGGAGCTGGAGGAGCATGACTGCCTGGCCACAGGGGCCCGCTCGCTCAGTGGGTGATGACTACCCCCACTACTTCCCCTCAGGTCCCTCCTCCCTGCCCCAGATCTCCAGGGCAGCCTGTGACTCACCCAGCTGGGAGCTCTCCCGAGACACCCCTTCCTCAGGCAGGGCCAGCTTGGTCACTGCCTAGGAAGAGGGGCTCACATTCCCTCTCTGTTTCTCTTTGTCTCGCTTTCTTTCCCTCCATCTCTCCCTCTGTCTCTGTCCCTGTCTTGTTCACTCCCTCTCTGTCTCTCTTGGTCTTTCTCTCCCTGTCTTCCCATTTTCCCCCCAGTATCTCTGCTCCTCACTGCCATTTAATGCTCCCCTTCTCTCGCCTCTCCCCCACTTGGGTCTATTTTTAGGCATCTCCTAGTTTGGGGAGAATTTTCTGGCCAAAGATGGCAAGAACCCAGAGCCGAGGCAGGCAGGCTGGGTGCGGGCTGGGTGGGGCGGGTAGGTCGCTCCCTCCCTGGATCTCTGGTCTCTGCCCCTGGGGTATTTCTCATAGGGCAGCATAGCCAGGGCCCTAGAAGTTGGGGGCTCTGACCTTTGACTTCTCCCATGACTTTGTCTTTCTGCCCCTGCTCCCCACTCCCATCTCCTGGTGCCTGCTCCACTCCATCCGGATATGCCTTGGTGAGTGAACATAGAGCCGCCCCCATCATTTCTGGTGAAGGGGAGTCCCTCCTTCCAAACTTAGAGCTAGGGGTGAGGGTTACCCTGGAACAGGGGGGCCAGAACCTCTGTCCCATGCATATATTGAGCATCTGCAGCATACCCAACCCCATAGGCATTGAGGATATACAGCTGTGAGCAAATACATTCCCAGTCCTCATTTTGTACTGGGATCTAGGCTCTGAAGAACTGCATGGGGTGAGAGGGAGAAATAAAAACTAGGAGCTTGTATTAAATGAGGATGAAGATTTGGGGAATGTAGGAGACAGAGCTGGAGAGAAGGAGCCAGGGTGTATAGGCAGTCAGCAGTTGTCTGGGTCCATGCCACAATATTCTTAGGGTCCTCCCTGCCCATGTCCACCTCTTCCACACATGGGGCCTGAGGACCTGTGTCTCTGGGGCTGGGGGACCTCCAGCAAGGTCTCCTAGGCAACAACACCCCTTCCCGCAGCCCTAGCGTGTTTTTGGAACATACTTCCGTGTGGGTTTCTACGGTGCCCGCTTCGGTGACCTGGATGAGCAGGAGTTTGTGTATAAGGAGCCATCCATCACAAAGCTGGCTGAGATTTCACACCGGCTAGAGGCATGTCCGGTGGCGGGGGACGGGGGAGGCACATGGGGCTGCCTGGGGTGGAGTGGGCACTGCACCTGTGCAGCCTGAGTCAGCTCTGTGTCTCTAGGAGTTCTACACGGAGAGGTTTGGAGAGGATGTGGTTGAGATTGTCAAAGATTCAAACCCCGTGGATAAGACCAAGCTTGACCCCCAGAAGGTAAAGGCTCTCAACAATTGCCCTGAGGTCCCCCAAATCCTATATTCAGGGAGACTCCAAGTACTCTTTCATGGGGCCCTCAAATTCTATGTCTCTAGGGAACTCCAAAGCTTATCTCCCTTGGGGACCCCAAAATCCTTAACCTCAGGGGATTTCCCAAACATCCAGATGTAGGGAGAACTGGGAACCCCAGATGCAAAGCCCCCAGATCCATGGAGGCCCAAATCCCCTTTCTACAGGGTTGGGGCCCCAGTGGGTGTTCTGTAAGCCCTGGGGGGTTATGTTAGAGCTGTGGGAACCTCACACCTGAGCCCCGCTCCCCAGGCCTACATCCAGATCACATACGTGGAACCATATTTTGACACCTATGAGCTCAAGGACCGCGTGACCTACTTCGACCGCAACTATGGGCTGCGCACCTTTCTGTTCTGCACGCCCTTCACACCCGATGGGCGCGCACATGGGGAGCTGCATGAACAACACAAGCGCAAAACACTGCTGAGCACAGACCACGCTTTCCCCTACATCAAGACTCGCATTCATGTGTGCCACCGGGAGGAGGTATGCAGGGGCCCCAGACCTTGATTGGGGAGGTGAGGGGACTCCAAATTCCAACCTCCTTATGCAAATCTGTAGCCTCACATCGGTACCTCCAGACCCAGCTGACCCAAGGCTGGACCACAATCAGACCAAAGGCCCCAAAGCCAGACAAAGGCAACTGAGCCAGGCCTTCCACCCTGCCAAATGCAGATAGGCAGTTGCCCCCAGACACTGCATGTTACACAGACACTTGGACCCCCAACCACCCTGGGCTGGCCTCGGTCAGGATATCTTCAGGCCCCAACCAATGCCTGCCGCCTCCTGACCCTGCAGACAGTGTTGACGCCAGTGGAGGTGGCTATCGAGGATATGCAGAAGAAGACACGGGAGCTGGCCTTTGCCACTGAGCAGGACCCACCCGACGCCAAGATGCTACAGATGGTGCTACAGGGCTCTGTGGGGCCCACTGTGAATCAGGCATGGCTGGTGGGGGATGCAGGCTGCCCTCGGACCCTGAGATGCCATGCAGACACCATCACAAGTCCCTCTCTCCCTACAGGGTCCCCTGGAGGTGGCCCAAGTATTTTTGGCAGAGATCCCAGAAGACCCCAAGCTCTTCAGGCATCATAACAAGCTACGACTCTGTTTCAAGGACTTCTGCAAGAAGTAGGCCTGACCTAACCCATTAGAGCACCTTCAACCTCCATCATGACTCTCTCTCTGCCTACCTGACCTCCCATTCTAGCTTCTGATCCCAACTCATAGTCTCCTCCACTTCTGGTCTTGTTTTTTCTCCTTGAGTGCCAGTCCCTGAGCACCTGCCATTTGGTTCTCAGGTGTGAGGATGCTCTGCGGAAGAACAAGGCACTGATTGGACCGGACCAGAAGGAGTACCACCGTGAGCTGGAGCGCAATTATACCCGCCTGCGAGAGGCTCTGCAGCCCCTGCTCACCCAGCGCCTGCCCCAGCTGCTGGCACCAACCACAGCCAGCCTCAGGTGCCTGATCCAGACCCCCCCACCCTCCAGTCCAAGAGGAGGCAGGAGCAGGCAGGCACAGGATGGGGGCTGTTGTGCACATCAAGATGTGCACTTTGCACAAGTATGTGACTACTCACACATGTGTGCAAATGCACGCCTTGGGCAGCCATTTCAGATCCTGATGGGGTAGTTCCCAGACAAGTGACTTCATATTTCTGAACCTCAGTTTCTGCATCTGTAAAAATGGGCACGAGTCATCTCTGCAGTGGTGAGTTCCAAGAGAGTATCTGAATCCAGAACTGAATCAGAATGGATGCAGGAGAAACCGGGAAAGTTCTAGAAGGATCTCAAGGAGGAGGGACAAGACTGGGAACACTATGGAGTTGAGGGCCCTGTGGCCATGTTGATCTACCTTATCCTTCCCCCAGGAACTCCTTGAACAGAGCAAGTTTCCGGAAGCTCGACCTCTGAGCCCACAGGGCCTGAAGTCACACCCAGAGGAACCAGCACCCCAACCTCAGCTGCCTGTACCTTTCTGAGTCTGTCTCATTGCCTACTTGGCCGTAGGATGATCACATAGCACATGGGGCTGGGCTCTCAGTCCCTCTGTCTGTTCTTGTCTGTGCACTGATACTTCTTACCTTTTTTAATTTAAAATGTTGTTTGTTTGTTTTTTATAAGCAGCCTGTGTATTGTGGTCCTTGGGATCTGGGTCATGTGTACACAGTCTGTCCACACACCCTGATTTTTGAGACACTGAGACTCTATTGGGTGCCAGGGACATGGCAATGACAGCAGACACAAGTGCTTGCCCTTGTGGGGTGCTCTGGTGGGGAAGGCAACACAAATGAAAGTGTCACATGTGTACATGGAGAATAATAACATTTATTAAATCCTTGCTGAGTGCCCAGCTCTGTACTAAAAACTCTCAGAAAGACATTGCCCCATTTATGGGTCTTTTTACCCTGGGGGAACTCCCATAGGGCCCTGCCTTGTGGGTAGTAAATCTTCTCAGCACCACTATCAGGTGGACACAGTCTTAACCCCATTCTACAGATGAAGAAACTGAGGCACTGAGCACTTAAAGGCATTGGGCTGGGATTGCAGCCCAGGTCTGGCTGGCCAAGGAGCCCAGGCCTTAGCCAGGGCCAGTGCCGCCTCACCCTGACCCAGCCCCCTCTCTCCGCCCCGGGGCAGTCACGCCACCAACTACCAGGCCTGCGCTGGGCCGTTTCCAGCTCTGGGCCGGCTGGGGGAGGGGTGACCTCCCGCCGCGCCCTCCTGGAGCTGGGCCCCAGACAGACCCGCCCCCTCCCGCCCTCTGCCGCGGCCCAGCTGCAGCCGTCGAGATCGGACCAGCGGTGGAGGGCCCTACCCAGCAGATAGGGAGGGGAGGCGAGGGGACATGGCCGGATACCCCCACGCGCACACATACACCTGCCATTCAGGTGCGATCGTGGCCTCCCGGCCGCAGCCGGGCCTGCAGGCGGCGGGGGGGCGGGGCCGGTTGTGAGGGGCGGGGCCAGCCCGTAGGGGGCGAGGCGGGGCGGAGCTGCCGCCGGGGGCCCGGAGGCCGGGCGGCGGCGCGCGGAGGACGCACGGGCGGCGGGACGCAGGGACGGCGGCGGCCAGAGCGTGCGAGGCGAGTAGGGTCTGGTCGGGGTTCGAGTCCGGATCGGGGTTCGAGCGTAATCACCATCCCATCCCCCATCACGGGGCGCGACCCCACGGGTCTTTTCCAGCCGCTGCCTCCAACTCCACCATCTCAGCCCAAACTTTACGGACTTTTGAGTATCTCGGTCCCCGCGTCTCAGCCCCATCCTTATCTTTGACCTCCGTCCCTGCTTCTCTCCCCCAACCCCGTCCTCCTCCTTCATCTGTACCTCTCGCCCTGACCCTCCGCCCCATCACTGCCTTCCCTCTGCCTCTCTGCCCTGTCTCCGCCCCCTCTCTACCTCTTTCCCCTGCTCTGTCCCCCTTCGCCCTCCTCCGCGGCCAGGCCCGAGCCAGGCCCCAGGCGGCAGGAAGGCGGCCGGGTGTCCCGCCGGGCTGGGCCTCGGCCTGGCGGCTGGGCCAGCGTGGGAGCGGCAGCTGTTTGCCATTAGCCGGGGACCCCGCAGGCCCCGCCCCTCACTGCACGGGCGGGGTCCTCCTCACCCCCATTTTTGAGGCTAGAAGAGGGCAAGAAGACCCCAGAGACATCCAGGCTGGTGTGAGAGCTGGACTTCTAAGGAAACCTCGTTCGATATTCGAGCCCACCCGGACCCTGATCCCCTTACCTTGTTGCCTCTTTAAGTGTCCTATCTTCCTTTCTTTCCATCTGTCCCTCTCCCTGTCCCCTGGAGGTTCCATAGAGGGAGAGGGGCCTCAGCCCCATACATGCTCACCCCACCCCCACTGTGCTTTCTAGAGTCGCTTTCCCTCTCAGAGGGAGTCAGACCTCAGTTTCTTTGTGTGGGAAACGGGTAAAGAGATGCAGAGTGGGAGTGAGGGTGGGATGGCCCACAGAAGGGGAATCTCTGCCAGACTTAGGTTTAAATCTAGGATGGGGCACTTCCCCCTCCAGTGACCCTGGGCAAGTCACTGCACAATTCTGTGCCCCGGGATTCCCCATCTGTGAAATAGTGGTACCCACCCACCTGGTAGTGTCCAGATCATTATTACTATTATTTGCCCCATCCCTGTCTACCTCCAAGGTCCCCCAACAGACTATTCCAATCTTGCTCACTGCCTCCAGTCTCTCTCAGGTCCCCAGAAAATACTTGTGATCCTGTTGTGCAGGGGATGAGCCTCCAGGCAAGTGGAAAACCAAATTTCCTACAATCAGTGACTATGTGTTCCAGGTGTTGCAAGACAGAGAAGTGAGGACAGAAACGTGGAGAGACAGGTAGAGAAAAGTGGAGAGAGACTCAGAGACAGATGTGGAGAAACAGAGACCAGAAGGAGAAAGATAAAGACGCTAAGCAAGAGACACGCAGGTTGTGAGACAAGGACAAGCTCGGCAGCTCCTGGAGCCCCACCTCTGCCTTCATGCCCAGCAGGTGCCCCACCTGGTGCATCCTCCCAGGTACCCTCTGCCCTGGCACCCATAGGCCAGAAAGGTCCTCTCTGGTGGCAGGATGGGCTGGGGCCTTTGCAGCAGGGTGGCTGGAGGTCAGACAGCAGAAAGGACTGGCAAAGCCCTGGCGGAGTGTTGGGGACAAAAGGACCCTGGCCAAAGTCCAGGGCTTAGGGGAGGTTAGTGAGAGGCCTTGATTGTTCCACCGCTTTGCAGCCTCCAGGCACCCCCTCTTACTTCCTCCCCACACCCCCATGACTTCCCGGGCGGTCCCGGCTTCTCTCCTTGCTGTGCACCCCCCAGCCGGACGTGTCCTGGGGGGGCCTGACGGGGGAGGGGGCGGGGGGGGGCAGGAAGTTCTCGTGTAGCCCAGCAGCGAAACTGTTTATTTTTAGAGAAAATTGTTTCCATAAAGGGGAAAGGCTTTGCTCCTCCGTTGCTTCCCCACAACTTTCCCTACCACCCCACCACCCCAACTGCCTGACCCAGCTCTATTTGGGGTCCTCTACCCTGAGCTCTATCTCTGTTTGTTTCCCTGGGTTTTTCTGTTAGATTGGATCCCTGAAATAAGGCTGTCCACCTTTAAGCACCTCAGCCCCCATCTGTCCTCATAACCAGCTCCTGTCCTGGGCTGAGGAGAGGGAGTGCAGGAAGGTTGGGGCCTGCAGTGCTTCGAACCCCTGGGCTGGGGGCTGTGTGGAGGGGGGCTGTGGGAACAGCTGGAGCCTGTCCAGGGGCTGGACAGATGTGCCGGCAGGCTATGAGGTTTGGTTTCTTTGTTCCAGGCCGCGCCCCCCCCCCCTTTTCCACAGCCATGTCGGGTGTATGCCTATGAGAGGCCCCATACCCAGGGAAGAGAGGTGGGGGGCACAGCTCTGGAGTGGAGTGGCCACCTCCCCTCCCCTCCCCTCCCCTCCCCATGCGGACTCTTCCTGATTCCATCTCTATCTCCTCATTTCCCCAGGTAAGCCTCAGCCTGTGTGGCAGGCAGTCTGATTCAGGGTCGCCCAGGGACTCTTGAGGAACATCTGCAGACCTGAGAATGGCCCAAGTCCTGCATGTGCCAGCCCCCTTCCCAGGTCAGGCTTCTGGGAAGGAAGAGAACCCCGCCCAGGGGGTTGGAGGTGGGAGGTTGAGGGAAGAGGGCTTGGCCCTGGGGCCCAGGGGTAGGAGGAGAGATAAGGCCCTACCTGGAGTGGGGGATGGGGGTTGAGGATGGGATGCAGCACTGCCCTGGAGGCCTGAATGGGAACAACTTGGCTCTGTTCTAGAGAGTCTGAGAGGCAGAGCCCTGTCCTGCAGAGGGGGGGTGGGGTCTGAGACTGGCCACACAGTTGAGCATTGAGCAGGTGAGGGCTCAGTGGGCTCCCAACCCTTGGGCAAGTAAACCGTGACTCTCCCCGGGGGCATCAAGTCTTGCTCCAGGAGGGCCCCACAGTGTTCAGAGGTGCTAGTGTTTCTTTTTGCCCCAGGGACCCCGGGTCCAGCCTCCTCTCCTGCCTTCCCTGCCAAGGAGACTGACCCTCCCTACTCTGTGGAGACGCCCTATGGCTACCGCCTGGACCTGGACTTTCTCAAGTATGTGGATGACATTGAGAAGGGCCACACGCTACGGCGCGTGGCCGTGCAGCGCCGGCCACGTCTTGGCTCTCTGCCCCGAGGCCCTGGCTCCTGGTGGACTTCCACCGAGTCGCTGTGTTCCAATGCCAGTGGGGACAGCCGCCACTCAGCCTACTCCTACTGCGGCCGAGGCTTCTACCCGCAGTACGGTGCCCTGGAGGCCCGCGGCGGCTTCAACCCACGCGTGGAGCGCACGCTGCTGGATGCTCGGCGCCGCCTGGAGGACCAGGCAGCTGCACCCATTGGCTTGGGCTCCCTGACACCTAGTGCCGCTGGGTCAACGAGCTCATTGGTGGGCGTGGGGTTGCTGCCCCCAACGCCAAGGGGCTCGGGACTGTCCACACCGGTGCCACCCAGTGCCGGGCACCTGGCCCATGTGCGGGAGCAGATGGCAGGTGCTCTGCGGAAGCTGCGGCAGCTGGAGGAACAGGTCAAGCTGATCCCTGTGCTCCAGGTGAAGCTTTCGGTGCTACAGGAGGAGAAGCGGCAGCTCACGGTGCAGCTCAAGAGCCAGAAATTCCTGGGCCACCCTGCAAGGGCCCGTGGCCGCAGCGAGCTCTGCCTGGACCTGCCCGAGCCCCCCGAGGACCCCGTGGCACTCGAGACTCGGAGCGTGGGCACCTGGGTCCGAGAGCGGGACTTGGGCATACCTGACGGGGAGGCAGCCCTTGCTGCCAAGGTTGCGGTGCTGGAGACCCAGCTCAAGAAAGCACTCCAGGAGCTGCATGCAGCCCAGTCCCAGCAGGCTGACCCCCAGCCCCAGGCCTGGCCTCCGCCAGACAGCCCAGTGTGTGTGGACACTGTCCGGGTGGTGGAGGGGCCACGGGAGGTAGAGGTGGCAGCCAGCACAGCCGCTGGGGCCCCTCCACAGCGGGCCCAGAGTCTGGAGCCCTATGGGGCAGCGCTGCGGGCCTTGGCGTCATCTGGAGGGGCCGAGAGCCCTGCTGTATTCCGCAGCCATGAAGTGGTGGAAACAGTGTTCCCTGCGCCCACTGCATCCACTGGCAACATCCACCTGGTGAAGAAGATCAGCATCACAGAGCGAAGCTGCGATGGGACAGCAGGTGAGCCATAACTGGCCGGGAGGGTGATGGAGGGCCCTTCTTTCTTCGTCTGGACAGCAGGGTCCAGCCCCAGCCCTGGCCTTCCACCAGACAGACTGCTCCCTCTCTCGGAGCTTCTTTCTCTTCATTTGCAAAAGGGGACAAAATTGTGCCACGAACTTAGTGCTGTAGGAACTCTGCAGAGAAATTGGGTGTCTGTTAAGTGTGTGTCCTCGTGTGTAGCACATTGTAAGTGTCCAGAAAACAGGAGGGATTGGGGTGGGGGGCTCAACGCTGTTGGTTTGCTGGGCAGAATTCCTCCCTGTTTATTCAGTAAGTGAAGGAACCAATCTCAGACCAGTTTAAGCAATGAAAAGGAAATGTGTTGTTGATGTAACTTAGTTGCAGCTTCAGGCATAGCTGGATCCAGGTGCTCTGGAATCTCTAATTCTCTCTTTCTTTTCCTCTGTGCATCCTGGAGACTTCTCTCTCAGGTGGGTGAAGGTTAGCCCCGTTGCTCTCGGCATCTGTTCTTGCAGCCCTGTGGAAAGGGAGCCCCTCAGTCCAAATAGTGCCAATAAAAATTCCACGGATGGTGCTCATTGGCTGGCTTGGGTCACATGCCTGACATTGAGCTAATCACTGTGTTCCTCACTGCCTGGCAGTGAAGGGGATCCTGGGGGTAGAGGAGCCCCACCCAAGTCCTATGGCCAAGACCGGAGGGAGGAAGGGAAGGGGGTGCTCCCTGAAGGAAGTGCTGAGTCCTCATGCCAAGAAAGGGGATGTGGGATGTGCAGAATGGCAGCTGCCCCACCACTATCGCCCTGAGGCTCCTGGGAGAAGCTACAAAATGAGTCCTAATAATGGCAGCTGTTCTTTATCAGACACCACCCTGGTGCGAGGTGCTATGCTAAGTGTTTCACCCATGGAGGAGCTAAAGATGGAGAGAGCTGTGCAGCCAGGCAATGTGGGTTCAAATTCCACTTCTTGTTCTGTGTCCCTGGGTGAGTAACTTCACCTCCCTGGGCCTCAGCTTTCCTATCTGTGAAGTGACATGATAATGATCCCCACCTCTAGGATCCTTGTGAATTAGGATATACAGTAAGTGCTCAATCAGTGCTTGTCACTTCTGCTGGTGGTTTTCAGGTCAACTCTGAGTATAGTTGGAGAAACTGAGGCTTGGGGAGAAGCTACACTTGCCCTGTGTCACACAGCCAGGAAGTGGCTGCACCAGGATCTAAACCCAGGTCATCCTGCAGCAGGGCTCAGAGGTGGGACCCAGGGACTCATCCCAGCCTCAAATGTCACGTGGCCAGAGCCCCGTGGTGGACTGGATGGAGGGCACAGCTGGAGGGCGGAGACCAGCTGTTTTCTTGCTTCCCTATGTTGTTCCTGGCCAGCTCCGGGCACCACCCCTGTTCTGTGTCCATCCCAAACACCCAGCCCTGTGACTGGCCCCCAGCCAGGGGCCCCACCCGACCCAACCTCAGGATCTCTGAGAGGCAACCTCCATTCCAGACATGCTTCCCAGGGCAGCATGGGGCCTCCTGCCTGCAGGACACAGAGACATATCACTATCCCCACCCTATGCAAGCCCTGACAGTTCTTCCTTGTGTCTTACTTAATTCTTGCTGCAGCCAGCCCCAACCTCCACCTTGCCTGAGTGGAACTGGCATGTGCTAATTTATTTCAATGTCTACTCATTCAACAAATGTTTATAGCATACCCGCTATATGCCAAACTCTTTTAGGCCCTGGGAACACAGCAGTGCACGAGACAGATAAAAGCCCCTGCATTAAACAAATTAAGAGACAATGATAAGTAAGAGAACAAATATCATTTCAGAGAACATGTATTTGAAGCAGATAAATGAGCATGGAATCGGCAGGGAATTGGTGGGATAGTAGCCTGGGTTCAAATTCTGGTTTCCTTGCTCCCTATCTCTGTGCCCTTGAACAATTTATTTAACCTCTGTTTAATTTGCAAATTAGGGGTCCTGACAACCTGATATCACCAGATTAATGTGAAGGTTAAATGCCTCAATTTGTGTCAAGTAGTGGGTGCTTCACCACAGCTTAGCTGTTGGTTCTTAGAACCAAGGTGTAAAAGGAAAGCAGTAGCCAGGTGACACAGATGGGAAGAAGAGTGTTGGGGGAGGAGGGCACAACAGGGGAAAAGGCCCTGAGGTGAGGATGAGCATGGGTATTGAACAAGCTAGAATAGGATGAGGCTAGAGAAGCAAGGTCCAGGATAGCCTGAGCATCAGAGGTGGGTCTCACAGGGCTCAGAGACTGGGGAGGAGCAAGATGGGAAATAAAATAAGATACTATGAGTCCTTGACAAGTGAGTGCATCATGTATTTGTTTAGGTGGATCAGCTAGATGCTATAGCTATGTCAGGGAGAGCTTCCTGGAGGAGGGGGCAAAGAAGAGCTCAACCTCTCTGCTCATTGCAGCTGAAGGGTAGAGAGGGTGAGTGGCAGCTTTCCCCTCAGGCCAGAAAAAGGTAGAGCAACTAAGAGGCCTGGAGACCCCTGAACTCCCATCTCCCACCTGGCACAGACCCCACAGAAGGAAAGATCTGTGGGAGAAAGGACAGCCAGGCATGTGCATTTGTGGGGTCTCTCCAAAGCTTGGAAATTTCCTCTGCTCTTGTTCAAAACATATTCCTATGAAAACAGTTCATTCTCTTTGTGGAAGCTTTGGAAAGTATGGAAAAATCTAGAACACAAAATAAAACCACCATAAATCCACCACCGCCCAAATATAGCTGCTGTCAACACTTCTGCTTATTTTCTTCTGAAATTTTTTCAATATTTTATTGTTTTGAGGGTAGTGGGCAGAGCACTCTCCAGAGTTATACACCATCAGTTGTGACAGGTTTTACTCCATACAAGTGGATGTGGGGCCATGCAGGGCAGGAACTGAACCAGGAGCCACCCACATGGGAGGCAAGAACCTTCCCCACCAAGCCGTCCTGGTGGTTACCAGTTGCACCACAGTTCAGCATGTGGGGTTGCACAGGCCAGGGTCAGAATTTGAACCCAGGACCTCACATTGTGAGGCAAGCGCTACACCACAGAGCTATTCCAGCATTCTTTCTTCTGAAATTTTTTTTAAGATTTACTTTATTGTTTTTGAGAGAAACAGAGAAGGGGTGGGTTGCGGGGGAGGCGGGGTGGCAGAGCAGTCTCCGTAGTAGTATACCATTAATTTTTGACATAGCTTCATTCCATACCAGGTGGATGTGGGGCCCCTCGGGGTGCAACCAAACCGGGGACCTTCCTCATGGGAGGCGAGAACCTTCACCACCATTATGGTGGTTACTATGGTTACTAGTTGCTCCACAGTTTAGCATGTGGGTTTGCATGGGCAGGGGCCGGGATTTGATCCCAAAAACTGTGGCACAACTGGTAACTGCTGGGATGGCAGAGCAGCAAAGATCTGCCTCCCATGCAGGAAGCCCTGGTTCAATTCCCTCCCTGCACAGCCCCACATCCACTTGTGTGGAATGAAACTGTCACAACTAATGATGTACAACTATGGAGACTGCTCTGGGCCCTCCCCGCTTCTCTCTCACCTTCTCTCAAACAGTATAATAAATATTACAAATTCTTGGGATGCCCATTTTTAAATAGTCACATCATTTTTCACTCTCAAGTGTGCCATGCAGATGCCCTTTTGCAGGAACTCCTTGTGTCCTCTGGTCTGTTTTTTCAGCACAGGTCTCAAAGTGCATTTTTGAGGACCTTGATGTCTGTTACCAAATTGCTTTACACCTCTGTGGGCTTAACTCTTCCTGCACTGGGTGGCCGAGTAATTTAAATTTTTAACAATTTCTTTTGAACTTAAGGAGCCCAAACCTGAGTTAATGAAATTCTGTTTGTGGCAACCACACCTCTGTTGTTTTACTATACTCTTTTTTTCACCTTTATCTCCACTTTCAGTGAAAAGGTTAAATATTTTCAGCTTTGTGGGTCTTACGATCTCTGTTCCAATGACTCAGTGCTGCTGAGTTCTTTTGTTCTTTCAGCTTAAGATATACTTAATATACAAAACGCACATTTTTAATGTATACATTTTGCTAAATTTGGTGCCTTAGTTCTGCCTTTGTAGCATGAAAGCAGACATAAACAATATAGATGTAAATAAATGAGAGTGGATGTGTGCCAAGAAAACTTCATGTGTCAATACTGAAATGTTAATTTCATGTATTTTTATGTTTCCCAAATAGAATCCTTTGAATTTTTCCAACCATTTAAAAATGTAAAAACTGTGCCCTATAGCCATAGCTTATTTATTTATTTATTTATTTATTTTTATTGTTTTTGACAGAGAGAGAGAGAGAGATACAGAGACAGAGAGAGAACTGAACTGGGGGAATTCCCCAGTTCAGCATATGGGTCCGCACAGGCCGGAACCGGGATTCGATCCTTCGTCTCTGGTGCTGCAAAGTGAGCGCTTAACCCACTGAGCCATCCCGGCTTCCCCAGCCATAGCTTATTTAAAGATTTATTTTTATTGTTTTTGACAGAGAGAGAGAGAGAGAGAGAGAGAGAGAGAGAGAGAGAGAGATACAGAGACAGAGAGAAAGGGGAGAGCCCAGAACAGTCTCCACAATCGCACATCATTGGTTTTTCCACATAGTTTCATTCCACAGGTGGGCTGCACAGGGCAGGAACTGGGCCGGGGTCTCACCCCTGTGAGAACTGAACTGGGGGCACTCCCCAGTTTAGCATATGGGTCCACACGGACCGGGGCCGGGATTCGATCCTCAGTCCCCGGGGCTGCAAACTAAGCGCTTAACCCACTGAGCCATCCCGGCTTCCCTGCCATAGCTTATTAATCTCTGCTCTATGCCAATCACACCCTTCCACCATTAATTCCCACCCCCTCCCCACTTATTCCTGGCAATTTACCTTCCAGAAGCTTATTTAGCTATTTGGGTATCCTTGAAACTATGCCCTGTGAGTGTTTAATTTCCTAAAATGGTATTGTGCTTTAGAAAAAAAACAACAACCCTGTTCTTATTTTTTCCTCTGTACACACTATTTTTTAACTCTCCACCCTGATGTTTATAAATCTAGTTTGTCACTTTTAATGCCTGTATGTGCTACAGTTTTCTTATCCGATCCCCCTTGGTGGGTACCTGGCTTATTTCTAACTCTGGCTGCCCTGAACAGTGCTGGGGCCATCCTCACTTGTCCCCTCTAGTAGGGTCACTGGGCCACAGGAGATGCACAGTTTCAGTAGCTCTATCTGATCCTCTCCAGAAAAGCTCTCCTTGTCACACTCACATCAGCCTTCTTGGGTCTGAGGTACCCATTTCCCCACATCTCCACCAATATGCAGTTTTATCTAATATTTTTAGCTATCTGACCCTGGTATAAAGCGGTAACTCCTTTTTTTTATTTGCATTTCTTCGATTTCTGATGAGGTTGGGCATCACCACATATGTTTAATTTGTAGCCTTTGTCCATTATTCTCTGGGCAATTGAGAAGTTCCTGGCATATCCCAGAATATGGGTTGGTGAACTACATACAGCCTGTAGGCCAAATCCAGCCCACTGCCAGTTTTTATGTGGCTCACAAGCTAAGAATCGTTTTTATGTTTTTAATTGGTTGAACAGTATGAACAGAGTAAATGAGCAAAATTATATGAAATTCAAATTTATAAGAACACAGACAGCCACACCCATCATTTACACAGACTGTCTTAAGTTGATTTTGCACTATTTTCAACTGAGACCTTATGGCCCATGTAGAGAAAAGATTTACTATCTGACCCTTTACAGAAAAAGTTTGTTGACTCCTATTTTAGGACAATAATTGCTTGTCCATTTTTAGCATTGTGAATATCTTCCCAATCTGTATTCTATCAATTAACCTTGTCTATGAGGGTTGTTTAGTTTTTACCAAATAGAAGTCTTCATGTCAGATATAGTTAAACCCATGGTATTTTTTTTAAAAATTGTTTTCCATTTTTATTGAGATACAAGTTGAGGATTTGATATATGTGTATATTATAAAATGATTACCACAGTAAGTCTAGTTAACACCAATCACCTTGCAGAATTAGAATCCTTTTCTTGTGATGAGGACATTTAAGATCTGTCTAGCAACTTTCAAATATATGATACAGTATTATGAACTGTAGTCACCATGCTGTACATTACATCCCCAGGATTTATCTTACAATTGGAAATTTGTACCTTTTGACCCTCTTTCATTGACCCCTCCACCCACGCCCTTGGCAGCTACCAACCTGCTTTCTGTATCAATGAGTTCAGTTGTTTTTATGCTTCTTTTTTTTTTAAAGAATTTTCTTTTTATTTTATTTATTTATTTATTTTATTGGTTTTGACAGAGAGAGAGAGAGATACAGAGACAGAGAAAGAACTGAACTGGGGGAACTTCCCAGCTCAGCATATGGGTCCCCACGGACCGGGGCTGGGATTCGATCCTCAGTCCACGGCACTACAAAGTGAGCGCTTAACCTACTGAGCCATCCAGGCTTCCCTCTTTTTTTATTTATGTACCTTTTTTTTGTTTTTTTAATGGATAAATAGGGGGGAAGCTGGGATGGCTCAGTGGGTTGAGCGCTCGCTTTGCAGCACAGGGGACCGGGGATCGGTCCCGCGGAGCCATGTGCTGGACTGGGAGCTCCCCCGGTTCAGTTCTCTCTCTGTCTCTTTCTCTGTCTCTCTCTGTCTGTCTCTCTCTCTCTCTCTCTCTCTCCCCCTGTCAAAAATAAAGAAATAAAAAAATATATTTAAATGGATAAATTGGGCTTTATCCAATTTATTTATTTATTATTGTTTTAGACAGAGAGAGAGAGCGATACAGAGAGAGAGAGAGAACTGAACTGGGGGAACTCCCCAGTTCAGCATATGGGTCCGCATGGGCCAGGGCCAGGGCCGGGATTCAATCCTTGGTCCCCTGCACTGCAAAGGGAGCGGTTAACCCACTGAGCCATCCCGGCTTCCCCTACGTACCTTTTTTTATCATTAAATTTATTGGGGGATATTGGTTAGTAGAGTTCAGTTTTATTAGATCCCACATAAGTGAGATCACCTCATATTTTTCATACATGGTTTGTGCTTTGAGGAATTTGAAAGGACTCTTTCCCCTTTCTGAGGCGCCTGATATTCTGCAATATTTTATTCCTGTGGCTTTGTAGTTGTACCTTCATATTATTCCTTCAGAGTTTATTCTATGTGTAAGGCATGAGGTGTAGGGATCCAGCTTGATTTTTCATGGCCAGAGGAAGCTGCTTTCCCCAACACCACAGAGCCCACCCTTTACCACTGGTTTATGGAAATGCCTCTGTCTTACCTTCAGGCCCCTCAGAAGGGGCTGGGCTGGGCTCTCTCTCCCCAATTCCTTTGGCCTGTCTCTTCCCGCAACAATGCTTCCCTGTTTGGACTATTGTGGCTTTGGTATGTTTTTCTCTCTTCTCAGCCTGGTTTCCCCATCTCTGCCCTTTTTTGTAAAATTGTGTTATCTGGTCAAGGACTTTAGTTTTTCCATATAAATTTTGGTATCAGTTTGTCCAATCCCTCAATGGAATAATAGTAATAAATACCAGTTTTATTACTGTTCTTGTTATTTTAGCGCTGCAGTGTCTGGCCTTGAACTCATGCTGGAAGGAGCCACCCAAGCTTTTGGAGGCAGGGTCTGCTTTTCCCTGAGGGTGGAATGGGCCATGGCACTATTTCTTTTTTCTTTTTTTTAATTAAAAAAATGGTGGTAAAAAACATATAACATAAAATTTACCATCACAAGTGTCCAGTTCAGTGGCATTCAGCACACGTTTTTGTGCAGCCGTCCCCACCATCCATCTCCAGAACTTTTTCATCTTCCCAAACTGAAACTCTGCCCCCATCAAACACTCACTCCCCTCCCCTCCCCCACCATTTACTTCCTGTCTCTATGGATCTGACTCCTCCAGAGACCTACTGTAAGTGGAATCACACAGTGTTTGTCCTCTTGTCCCTGGCTTATTTCACAGAGCATAATGTTA
Source organism: Craseonycteris thonglongyai (assembly GCA_004027555.1). Lineage (NCBI taxonomy): Eukaryota > Metazoa > Chordata > Mammalia > Chiroptera > Craseonycteridae > Craseonycteris > Craseonycteris thonglongyai. The sequence continues at coordinate 45,939 of PVKE010001786.1, forward strand.
CTTTACCTGATTTTTTTTTTTAAGTTTATTTATTTTATTAATTTTTGACAGAGAGACAGAGACAGACAGACAGACAGACAGAACTGAACTGGGGGAGCTCCCAGTTCAGCATATGGTTCCACACGGACCGGGGCCGGGATTCGATCTTCGGTCCCCGGCTCTGCAAAGTGAGCGCTTTACCCATTGAGCCATCCCAGCTTCCCCTTTACCTGATTTTTTGACCCCTGAGATATTTAAATCAGGATCCCTAAGATTGCAAGCTGGCCACCTGCCTCATGACACTTTCCACTTGGCCACAAAATATTTTTGTTTGTTTGATGTGAATTTAGTGACCAGAATTTTTTTTTTTTTTAATATATTTTTATTTATTTATTTTTGACAGAGAGAGAGAGAGAGACAGAGAGAGAACTAAACTGGGGGAGCTCCCAGTTCAGCATATGGTTCCGCATGGGCCGGGGCCGGGATTCGATCCTCCGTCCCCGGCGCTGCAAAGTGAGCGCTTAACCCACTGAGCCATCCCGGCTTCCCCCAGAATTTTTTTTTTAATCAGGAGATTCACATTAAAATCAGGTATGTGTTTTTGGCCCCCAAGGGAGTTCAAGCTCCAACTCTGTCACGGGCCTTGCCCAGCCATGCCAAGACTGGGGTGCTGTCAGACTCATGCCAAGGCTGGGGTGCTGTCAGATGCACGCCAAGACTGGGGTGCTGTCAGACTCATGCCAAGACTGGGGTGCTGTCAGATGCACGCCAAGACGGGTGGTATCAGACGCACGCCAAGACTGGTGTGCTGTGAGATGCAGCCAGAGCCAGGTATCTCATCTGTTCTGTATACTTGTCCCAAGTATTTACTCTGTTGCCCATGGAAATAGTTACTGTGTATGTCAAAAATCTTAAAACTGTTGGGGAAGCCGGGATGGCTCAGTGGGTTAAGCGCTCACTTTGCGGCCCCAGGGACCAAGGATCGAATCCTGGCCCTGGCCCATGCGGACTCATATGCTGAACTGGGGAGTGCCCCCAGTTCAGTTCTCACCGGGGTGAGACCCCGGCCCAGTTCCTGCCCTGTGCAGCCCCGCCCACCTGTGGAATGAAACTATGTGGAAAAACCGATGATGTGCAGCTATGGAGGCTGTTCTGGGCCCTCCGCCTTCTCTCTCTCTCTGTACCTCTCTCTCTCTCTCTCTCTCTCTCTCTCTCTCTCTCTCTCTCTCTCAAAAACAATAAAAATAAATCTTAAAAAAAAAATCTTAAAACTGTTAAAGGGAATTAAAATGAATTGGTTTGCGGAGCCCATGGCCAGTGATAGGAAGGGAACGTCCTGGGAAAGTGGACGTGGGAGCTGCGTATGGCCTGGGGGGACCTGAGCAGTTTTGAGGCTTGGACAGCCACTCACTGTGGGGACTGGACTTTTTGTTTCTCGCTCCAGGCTGGTGATCTAGGGCTGGAACGTCCTGCCAGCCCATTCCCAGGTGAGCACTGGGTACCCTCAGGGGTCTGGTGCCCACAAGGTCACCTTTGTCCTTAGACCAGTCTAGGTGGATTTCTTAAAAAAATGTGATAAAATATGCATGACATAAAATTTCCCATTTTAACCATTTTTAAGTGTCCAGATCAGTGGCATTATTAAGCACATTCATGTTGTTGTACCACCATCACCACCACCTGCCTCCAAAATCTTTTCATCTTCCCAAACTGAAACTCTGCCTGAGTAGGAAACACCTGCTCAAAATTAAGAAGGAAAAAAGGAAGTCGGATACAAACTGTTATCTATAGCATAATCCTGCTTTTGTAAAAAAAAACAAAACAATTAAGTCTTATCAAAGTATAGTTTACATTTCTTTTTTTTCTTTTTTTTTTTATTGTTTTTGACAGAGAGAGAGAGATACAGAGAGAAAACTGAACTGGGGGAACTCCCCAGTTCAGCACATGGGTCCACACCGGCCCCGGGGGGGCCGGGATTCGATCCTCAGTCCCCGGCACTGCAAAGTGAGCGCTCAACCCACTGAGCCATCCCTGCTTCACCCTATATTTCTTTTGAATTAACAGATGCTTCTTGAGGGTGTGGATGGGGGAGTAGGAAGGAAGCATCAAATATATGGTGATGGAAAGAGCTGATTCTGGGTGGTGAGCACATAACACAGTGTATAGACAGTGTAATGTAGAATTATATACTTGTAAACTATGTAATCATTACCAACCAATGTCAACCAATAAATTTAACACCACCAAAAAAAAAACAACAGATGCTTCTTGAGCACTTGATGGGTAGGCATTGTTCTAAGCTCTTCGTCCCACCTATTGTCTTTAGTCTGCACAAGATGCCAGGATGTAGGAATGTCATTCTCCTGAGGCACAGAGAGGTTAAGTGAATTACCTGAGGTCACACAGCTTGCTTCCAGGAGATACAATTCCCTACAGTGACTACCACACTCAGCTGTGATTAGACCTTGTTACCAGACAATACTCAGTATGTTGTCAGGAGGTTAATGAGCCAGGATTATAGAGTCACAGTCATTCCTGTACCTGACCATCTGTAGGGCAGGCAGCAAACCAGGGTTGCAGTCAGTTCCTGCTACTCACTCGCTGGTTGACCTTGGGCTACTTTCTGTGCCTCAGTTTACTCCTCTGTAATAACTCAACTTCTTATGGGCTAGGACAGGGGTGGCGAACCTTTTGGTGATTGAGTGCCAAAGTTTATGAAATAAAAGTATACTCGCTTGACTTACGTGCCAACCCATCAAGTGAGATAGAGGTATCGATTATTTTTATGTCTATAAGAGCATAAACAATAATTTTTTTAATGGTATTCACAGCTCCGAGTGCCAAAATAATTGCTCCGCATGCCACTTTGGGCACGTGTGCCATAGGTTCGCCACCCCCGGGCTAGGAAGGTTTGGTGAAGTAATATAAGAATTAGCCCTTTGAACACCTGACCTGGGAGGCAGTTATTAGTATTGTTGCTTTGCTGTTACCCATGGTGAGTCCTCTTTCCTGCCCCTCCAGGTCTCCCACAGATTCCTGCAAAGTCCTCCTTATCCCCCCCAGGGTCCGCAGCAGCCCCCTTGGCACAACCCGAGAAGAACACAGGCCAGGTACCCACTGTTGACACTGCCAACAGGGAGCCCACCAAGCAAGCAGCCTCACGTGAACCAGAGGAGGCCAGAGGTGCAGGTAAGTGGGGGTGGCCACCAAGAGGGACGGGCACAGGAAGCCTGGTCATGGGATCTGACTTTGGGGACCCTCGTGACACCACCCTTCCCTCTAGGTGGGCCACAGGCAGGCATGTGGTTCATCACGAAGCCAAATGAGGAGCCCGCAGACTCTGAGGTCCACCAGAGGAGCCTCCAATTCGTGGGGGTCAATGGCGGGTGAGAGGAACCCCAATCTACTCCCCGCCCTTTCTTCAACTTCCATCCCTGTTGTTCCTTGTTCCTTTGTGTCCAAGAACATACCAAGGGCCTGGCCTAAGCCCCTCACTTTGATTCATTCATTTAGCTAAAGCATAATAGACAGATGGTGAAGCTGAGGCCAAGGGCCTTGCTGGGGCTCACAGTGATGAAGAGTGGGCCCTAATGCGGTGCCCACTGTTCTGCACTACCTTGGAGGGTACCAGACTCAGCTTCCTGCCCTGATGGAGCTCCCGTGCCAGCAAGGCCTTGGGCCCTGAGGGGCGGCTCCAGCAGGGTGGTTGGAGCCCTGATGAGGATGCTGGGCAGGCTGGGGTCTTAGGGAAGCACAGAGGCCCCCAGGGAAGTCGCTGAAGCACAGAGGCTAGTGAAGGGAAGGGAATGAGAGTGAGCGGCTCCCCTAGTGGAGGGCATAGCCTGGATAAAGTCTCAGAAGTGGGAGAAAGCAGAGTGACATGGCAAGTGGGAGGCATGGGAGCAATGGTCAGGGACAGTTTGCAGCCTTGAATTCCAGGAAGCTTAGACTTTGTCTAGAGGAAGCAAGAAGCTTGAGAGTCTCATTCATGGTGGGGTGAGGATCTGAATCAATAACACCTGTGTAAGGAGCGAAACATGTGACAGGTACCAAATGGTAGAAGGAAAGAGCAGTGTCCCACCCTGGCTCCCTCAGCGTGATTCCAATCACAGCTAGTTTATTGAGCACTGTGTGCCACTTGCTGTAAGCCACCTTCCTGCAGCCCTGTGAGGTCCCTGCTGCCATCATCCCCATTTAACAGATGGGGAAACTGAGGTCCAGAGAGGTCCATTAGAGCCTGATACCACTCCCCCAGCATGTCCTATCCTATCTGCAGCATCTTGCCCACCCCGCCCATCTCTACTCCTAGGTATGAGTCCTCGTCTGAGGACTCCAGCACGGCGGAGAACTTCTCGGACAACGAGAGCACAGAGAACGAGGCTCCAGAGCCCGAGGAGAGGGTGCCGAGTGTGGCTGAAGCTTCCCCGCTCAGGCCCACAGGGATGGCAGTGGCTGGTGCCAGCCGGGAGAGGTGCCAGCTATCCCGGGAGTCTCAACATGTGCCCACAGCTGAGGGGGCATCACCATCAAATGCGGAGGAGATCCGGTCAGTTTCCTGGATGGGAGGGATTCAGGCAAAGCCGGAGGGGCGGGGGGGTGACCTCTGCCTCAGATTCCACCATTCAAGCCTTCTGAGAGAACACCCCATCAGCCATGCATGCCTTAGTCTGAATCAGCAAATTAGAACTTTCTCCTGGCGTTTTGAATGGCTGGTGGCTTTGATGAAGGACCCGGCAGGGGCAATTGGAGCTGTTGGACTAGGATTTAGGGGACCAGCTAAATTTGTCCTTAAGCTACTCACCTTCTTTGGGACATTTTTGCCCCACCTGTCTATCCTATTTATCTAATTTTTTCCTCTGATGAAAAATCTGCCCTTGGGAAAAGAATTGCCATCTGCCACTGAGCACTTGGAATAGACTGGTCTGGTGTCTGCTTTCTCTTAGGGTCTGTTTGTTATGCATGTCTGCCCCGTGGGGTATAGTATTCAAATGTATTCCTGGTGAAGGGGACATCTGAGGTTCCATCACTTGGGTGAGCCCTGGCAGGACTGGGCGAGGGCCATGGGTGGGCATTGAGGCCCTGTCTGAGCACTGCCGCCCGCTGCGGGAAGTAGGGAAAACCCAAGAGGCTGAGGTGTGTACCCCCAAGATAAGCCCCCTCCCCTCTCCCTGGCAGGATGGAGCTGAGCCCCGACCTCATCTCAGCCTGCCTGGCCCTGGAGAAGTACCTGGACAACCCCAACACCCTCACTGAGCGGGAGCTGGTACAGCGGGGCTGGGGGGCTCTCCTTCCCCACCACCGGGACCTTGGCTTCTTGTGCACAGTGTCCTCTGTGCCTGCACTGAGGGGACCCCAGGAGCTTGGGGAGTGTGTATGTTTGTGTCATGGTCCTTGGAGAGGGAACAAGGAGGTGGGGAGAGGCTCGAGGATGAGTGTCTGCTGGCAAACCTGGCTTTGGTTTCTGGTGCTACGGGGACTTGAAGGAAGCGGCTGCCATGTTTCCCTCTACCAGTGCCTGCACTTGCCTTTGAAGGTCATGTCTGGGTTGGAGACATTCACATCTTCCTGTGGGGGCAGATCTGGGATTGCGGTGTCTGCACTTCCCTCTAGGGTCCTTGTCCAGGATGGGGATATGACGCTTTACTCCAAGGGCTTGTCTGGGTGGGGTGCCTGCACTCCCTCTCTGCAGCTCTGGTTGAGGACAGGGGCATGCACACTGTCCTCCCAGGGCTTTGCCCTATTGAGGGTGAGCTGCTATTGCCCTCATGCCATTCTTCTCCCCGACCTGCATCCAGAAAGTGGCCTACACCACAGTGCTGCAGGAGTGGCTGCGCCTGGCCTGCCGCAGCGACGCCCATCCCGAGCTTGTGCGGCGCCACCTGGTCACCTTCCGGGCCATGTCAGCACGGCTGCTGGACTATGTGGTCAACATTGCCGACAGCAATGGCAACACCGCACTGCACTACTCCGTGTCCCACGCCAACTTCCCGGTGGTGCAGCAGCTGCTGGACAGCGGTGAGCCCCCCGGGCAGGACGAGGGTGTTCTGGGGATGTGGGCTGGCTGCCACCCCCGGTTCCATGGTCTGATGGGGGAGCCACTGCCCTCCATTCTGTTGAATGAGACACTCTTCCCAGTCTGGTGGGGAGGACACAGATCCTACCTGTAGCCCCAGTATTCTGTAAAGCGCAGCCATGGTCTTATAGAAAACATGTGGCCCTCCCACCGTCTGCAAAGACCCCTGTATCATGGAGGCCACACCTCTGGAACCCTGATATGAGGGACTCATGTGGCCTCCAGTCTGGGACTTGCAGCAAAGATGTGGTCCTGAATTTGGCAGGAAAATCTTTGCCCTTCCCTAGTCTGACCAGGAAGACAGCCTCCTGGCTAATGAAGGAGGTGGGGCTCACAATCTGATGGGGGAGGCATAGGCTGGCCTGAAGGAGGTGGCTGTTCCAGATTCATGGAGACACACCTAGTCTTGGCACTAAGTGTAGGTGCCAATGTTAGGGAGCCCCCTTCTGATGGAGGAGGCACAGTCTCTGCTTTTAGAAGCCACTAACAGGGTAACACAGTGGAGACACACCCTGGGGCAGAATGGGATTCTCAATCTGAGAAAGGGGAGGTATTAGGCCATACCTAGACTGATGGAGGAGACACAGTGCCCAGTGCTCACTAAGGGAGACAAACAACTTTCCCAGTCGGGTGGCAAAGATATGGCCTGGTGCTCAGGGACCATCCCCCAGCCTTGAGGCAGGCCTAGCCAGCACCAGCAGGGTCTGAGGGTTCGTCTCCTCCTGCCCCCTCCCCCCAGGTGTCTGCCAGGTAGACAAGCAGAACCGTGCTGGCTACAGCCCCATCATGCTGACCGCCCTGGCCAGCCTAAAGACCCAGGATGACATCGAGACTGTCCTGCAGCTCTTTCGACTTGGAGACGTCAATGCCAAAGCCAGCCAGGTACAGGCCCCAGGCGCTGCAGACTTGGGCAGCCCTTCCCATGTATTCAGTCCTGGCTGTGCGCCAAACCAAGACACAATGCTGTTCCGTACCCACGGGAGAGTCTCCACTCCACAGACGAGGAAACTGAGGCTCAGAGAAGCAGTGTTATTACCTCAAGTTCAAACTAGAGGGGGGATTTCAACCTAGGAAGTCTAGCTCCAGAGCCCCTTCCTTAGGACCTGCCTGCCAGGCTGCCTCTTATGCAGGACCTTCTGGTGGAAACGGGGGGTGGAGGAGGACATGGGGGTCCTCAGCCTTTCTTTTCTTTTAAGATTTATTTTTATTGTTTTGACAGAGAGAGAGATACAGAGACAGAGAGAAGGGGGAGGGCCCAGAACAGTCTCCATAGTTGCACATCATTGGTTTTTACACATAGTTTCATTCCACAGGTGGGCACAGGGCTGCACAGGGCAGGAACTGGGCTGGGGTCTCACCCCGGTGAGAACCGAACAGGGGGCACTCCCCTGTTCAGCATATGGGTCCACACGGGCCAGGGCCAGAATTCAATCCTCAGTCCCCAGGGCTGCAAAGTGAGCGCTTAACTAACACTGCGCCATCCCGGCTTCCCCACCTCAGCCTTTCTAAACCTGACACCTTCCTACATCCTGCTTGGTAATTTACTGGGCAGCACTTGGATGTGGGGCACAGTCCCCACACTCCTGAAGCTCAGGAGCCAGCCAGGGGCTCTGGGAGCCACGAGCGTTTGAGGCAGCACAGGCTTGGGGCAGGTTTGGACCTGGGGGCTGTGGGAAGTCACTAGATGCATTTGATCAAGACAGTGGTGTGGCCTGCTTCCTGGTTTGGAATCTCCCTTCAGCTGCATGTTGGGAAGCAAAAGCTGGGAAACTGGTGATGGGCGTGGACAGGTGTCCAGGCAGAAGAGCAGAGCAGGGTCCAGTGGGGACAGAGAGGAGCGGGATTTGCAGCAGCTTACGTGCAGTGAGGGAAAGAAGCTGCGATGGTGCATAACAGCAGCAGACCCTGTGTACTTTTTTAAAATGGATTTTATTATTTCAATTGAAAATCATTTTTAGTACCGGTAGTTTACGTTTTATTTTAAGATTTATTGGGGAGGCCGGGATGGCTCAGCAATTAAAGCCCTCGCTTTGCAGCCCTGGGACTGAGGATCAAACCCTGGCCCTGGCCTGTGTGGACCCATATGCTGAACTGGGGTGTGCTCCCATGCGGGAGGCCCCCAGTTTGGTTCCTGCCCTGCACGGCCCCTGCCCACCTGTGTGGAACGACACCATGTGGAAAACTAATGATGTCCAACTATGGAGACTGCTCTGGGCCCTCCCCCTTCTCTCTGTCTCTCCCTGTCTCTGTCAAAAAAAAAAAAAAAGGTTTATTTTATTTTTTAAGAGAAGGTGAGAGAAAGGGGAGGGCCCAGAGCAGTCTTCATAATTGTACATTGTTAGTTGTGACAGGGTTACTTTTTTTTAATTGAGGTGGATTTACATAAGATTAACCCTTTTAAAGTGTGTAATTCAGTAGTATTTGCTACATTCACAACATCTTGTGACCGTCACCTCTATTTCCAGAACATTCCTACCGCCCCTCAAGGAAACCCTGTCCCCATGAGCAGTCACTCCCCATTCTCCCTCCCCAGCCCCTGCAACCACCAGCCTGCTTTCTGTCTACAGATTTATCTGTTGTGGGTATTTCATATAAATGGAGACATGTAGTATGTGTCCTTTGGTGTCTGACTTTTCTCACTGAGCGTAAAGCTTTCGAAGTTTATCTGTGTTGTAATATGCATTAGGACTTCATTTCTTCTTAAGGCTGAATAATATTCTATAATATAGGTTTACCACAATGTTTCTTTAGTCATCCACTGATGAACACTGATTTAACTTATAGAGGTTCAACTTACAGACAGGGAAGTGTACAAATCTTAGCTTGATAAATTTTTACATATGTTAACACCTGGGAGTCAAGCACCTGCGTCAGGTGGGGGTGGGGGTGGGGAGGTAAATGTCACCTCTCTGAGGAGGAGATATTTAAGCTGAGACCTGAGGGGTGATAAGGAGACAGACAGCAAGAGGAGGAGGGACCAGCAAGTACAAAGGCCCAGCGGTGGGAAGGACTGTTTGAGATACAGAAGGACGCCAGCGAGTGGCAGTGCCATTAGCCTCAGAGTACTGGGAACCACACAAAGTCCTGGAGCGGGGTGGCCTGCCTGGGGACCTGCATGGTCCATAGCTTGTTCTGTGCCCCGCCCAGGCCGGGCAAACAGCCCTGATGCTGGCAGTCAGCCATGGGCGGGTGGACGTGGTCAAAGCTCTGCTGGCCTGTGAGGCAGACGTCAACGTGCAAGATGATGACGGCTCCACAGCCCTCATGTGCGCCTGTGAGCACGGCCACAAGGAGCTCACGGGGCTGCTGCTGGCCGTGCCCAGCTGTGACATCTCACTCACGGACCGCGTGAGTCCCCACCCAGGCGCACCTTGGGGAGGGCGGGAGCTCAGTGCTGGCTTTCTCACAGAAACGGGTGCTTTACAGGATGGGAGCACAGCTCTGATGGTGGCCTTGGATGCGGGGCAGAGTGAAATTGCATCCATGCTGTACTCCCGCATGAACATCAAGTGCTCGGTGAGTCTCAACCCAGGCAGCGCAGGGGGTTGGGGGCTCTGGGAGGGGACAGATGTTTATGAAGAGCTGATGGTGGATGGGGCCCCAGCCGGGGACTGACTAGTCAGTCATCTGCTTGTTGGACCTTCATGATTCCTCATGAGGAAATGAGTCATGGAGAGCTAAGACTGCATAGCATGGTTGGCATGAAAGTGTTTGAACCGGATCTGTCTGGTTCCAAATGCATACTCTTAATCACCATTCACTCATTTGAGAAATATTTACAAGAGCACACACGGTGTCAGGCCCTCTTCTAGGCCAGCGGAGTCCAACTTTTTGGCTTTCTTGGGCCACACATAACATACACTAACACTAGCAATAGCTGATGACCTTAAAAAAAAAAAAAGTCACAAAAAAATCTCATAATGTTTTAAGAATGTGTGTTGGGCCACAGGTTAGACATTCCTGTTCTGGGCCTTGGTCACAGCACTGAACAAAACAGAAGAAAGTTTCTGCCTTTATAGAGTGGACATTGTAATAAGTGACACAATAAGCAAATTAGTGTATCATAGCCAAGGGATGGTAAGTGTTGGGAAGAAACATGAAACAGACTATGAGGGATGGTGAGTTGGGGAGGAGCCATTTTAGACCTGCTGAAGTGATGACATTTGAGATAACACTTGAAGAACTAAGGGAGTGAGTTGTGTGGCTCTCCAGGCAGAAGGAACAGCCAATGCAAAGGCCCTGAGGTAGGAGTATGCCTTGTGTGTGTGAGGGAATCAAGGAGTCCGGTGTGAGGAGATGAGGGCTGGGAGGTGACACCACCGATCATGCAGGGCCTTGTGAGCCATAGTGGGGACTTTGGCTTTTACTTAAGCATGTCAGTGTATTAAAGGCCTTGAAGAGTGTCACTAAAGAAACCTAAACTAACTGTTTAACCCAGCATCTCTCTTATGTGACCAGAGAAATCTGGGTTATTGTTTTTCTTTTAAATCTTTCCTGTTAGCAAAAGACTTTTCCAGAAGCATAACAGAAAGATAATATTAATCTTACTGTGTCCTAAGTGCCTAAGGGAAGAGAAAGCCCTTCCACTCTGATGGACTGTATACTAAGTGCCTACTAGGCATGATTTCTTGAACCTTCCAAAATAACCCCATTCTGTGGCATAACGTACTATTATTATTTCCATTTTTCAGGTAGGGAAGCTGACGCTTACAATGGGTAAATCCCTGGCTCAAGGTCTCACAGCCAGGAAAGGGCAGAGGCCCTGGGGTCAGTCTGACTCCACACCTTGGACAGGAGCCTCGCTGCTCCCTCCTGCTCACCCCCACCTTGCACTTGCCCCGGCCTCCCTGAGGCACATCTGGGGCGGTGTTCAAGGGTGGCATGATGGGTATCATCCACAGCAGTTTCCCAAGCTGAAAGAGAGGGAAGGTTACAGAGACCTACACCATCCATCTCCACCTGGCTCCCAGGTTCTTCCAAGGCCCTGAGTTCTTCTGGCTTCATTCCCCAGGTGTTAGGACACCTAGGCCTCAGTCGTGGTGCTCAGGATCACCTGAGGATCAGTTTGGGGTCTTGGTTTTCTCAAATGAAAGATGGGGCTGATGGGGCTGGGTGATGATGCCGTGCTGTCTGACCTGTCTGTGGTCCTGCCCCCAGAGAGGAACCTGAAGGAGGAGCCCAGTCCTCCATCATTGCCCACCTGGGCCACTGCTGTTGCCTCAGTCCTGGTCCCCCTGCTCCCATGCTCACTGACCCCTCCAATCTATTCTCTACAGCAGCCAGAGGTCAGGTCACTGAACACCTGAGTCAGGGCACATCCCTCCTCTGTTCACAGCCCTCCATGGCTCCCACCCTGATTGGAGAAAAAACCTAAATCATCCACCCTTACCTTCCCCCACTGTTCCTCTCCCCCTCCCTTACTAAGCTCTAGCCACACCAGCCTTACCACTTGCTGCTCCTGTCTCAGGGCCTTTGCATGGCTGCTTCCTCTGCCTGGAACTCCCTCCTCTGTCCCTTTGGCTGGCCCCTCAGCATCACTGAGCTCAGGTGTCCCCCTCCCCGACCAGCCCTTACCCACTTTCACTCCCTTCCATCCCTTATCCCTGAGGAAAATCCTTGACTGCATTCATTTGTTTACTTCTTTGAGGCATCTCCCCCATATTGTCACCTCTTTGAGGCCACATTCACCACAGCCATAGAGCCAGCCAACAGTGCCAGCACCTGGTAGGCAAGGATGCCAAACAAGGAATTCTGCTTCTCGTTTCAGTTTGCCCCGATGTCAGATGATGACAGTCCTACTTCATCCTCTGCAGAAGAATAGCCGTGAGAGGGGACCCGAAGCACCTCCCTTCAGGAGAGCAAACCATCTCTCCTCCCTTATCCCTCATCCCTCATCTTCTCCCTGGCCAGCCCCTACTCATACCCACCAGGGCCCAAGTCTCAAAAGACAAGTGGGTTTTTCTTCTACTTCCCAGGGGGATCCCCCAGCAGTGACAAGACTCCAGCTTAAAGCGGGTTTTCCGGTACCCCACTTCAGAGCAGTCAAATTGCAGACCAAAGCTGCAGGCTCATATAAATTGGCGCCAGTGGCTGATGCTGGAGTGTGGGTTTATGAAGAACACTGAGAACAATCAACTGGCAGTGATGAGTGCAGGAGGGTGACAGGAAGAAGTGCGGTAGTTTTGACTCATCATTGGGGGAGGGGCATAATCATATTAGCTTTTTGCCAAATTTGAAAGTCACTGGAATTGCATATTTTCATTTTAATCCTGAATGTTATGCACAGGTGGCATCTGGAGTGGCTTAACACTGCTCTTGCCCCCCACATTTAATTGTCTGGTACATAATAGCATTTTGTCCATTCCCCGCCCCGCCCCCCCGAGAAGGATTTCTTGGGGGAATTTTCTTCTGGTCTCTCCACAAAATAGTGTCTATCCTTGTTGCTGCCTAGGGCAGGAGATTCGGTCCTGCTTTCTTGCCGCCACTGCCATTGTTGCCCCCATTCAATTGGGAAGTTCCGGCCCAGCAGCTGAGATGCGTGAGCAGTTCATATCCCGCAGTCTGACCCCACCTGCATGGAGGCCCCAGCAAATATTAATTTTCCTAGAAATTCTTTCAGACCTGAAGACACAGGAAATGAATCTATTTCTCAGTGTGGCTGCTGAATCCCTGGGTTTAGAACCTTGGTTTCAGGCGTCCTGGTCCTCCCAGACTCCAGAATTTCTCTCAAAGGAAAGAAAACGGCATATGCTTGTTGGCAGAGCCTGGGACAGGCTCCAGAAACCCCATGTGTGCACGATTAAAAGTTGGCTGCCCCCAGAGGGCTCCCAGCACAAACTTAAAGAGACAGGGCTTTGCCGAAAACCAAACAGCGGCCAGCTGGGTTTTTTTTTAACAACATACAGGCTTTCTGGAGCTGCCTGGAATGGAGCCTGCTGGAAACGGGGCTGTTCAGACACACGAAGTTTCCTTCATGGCCTGTTTTGTCCCTAGAATCATAACAGTTTTCTTTCCTGTTCCTGCCTTTTGTGAACCAAAAAAAGAAAAGGGACAAGCTCCGAGCCTCAAAAAGTGCCTGTGACAGGGGAGCAAGTCCCTTAGCTATGCAATAGGTGCCCTGCCCTCTGTCTAGTTCTCAGCTCAGTGCCGGGGCTGAAGCCAGACCACAGGACAGCTCAGGCCAAGTGCTCATACATTCATCCAATAAAGCGAAATGCTGCTTTCTCTGCTAGAGAAGGGGGTTTCTTGCTTGATGGGGCCTGGCTTGCTTTGATTTTGATTGAAGGCATCAAAACCTAGACTTTGTACCTAAGACAAAAGAACTTGGATGGGCAAAGGAGGGAGGCACCCCAGATTGTGTGTGTTGAACAGAAAAACAGCTGCTGGGGGATGACCGCTGGTGTGTGGTGGAGGACTGCAGCCTTGGGCAGCTCTGAGAAGCGGTACGAGACTTGTATGCCTGTGTGTCCTGGCCCAGAGCCAGTGGGCATGTTTATTTTAAGCTTCTAGAAGTAGCCGACTGATCTCCCCCCTCCATACACACACCCAAATAAATCCGTATTTGTCCCTATGTTCCCCTTTCTCCCGGTACCCACTGGCTTGGTGGTAAGCAAAGGGGGTCCTGCCTTTGTCCCCATTCTCCTCACATTTATTCATGACCTTTCACTTCATGGTACGTCCATAAAGACAGTATTACACTTAAATGAAGTATTCTTTTTGTAATCATTTTTTAGAAAGTAAAGGAATTTAATAAAGCTACCTTATGATAATGCCAATGTGTCAGTGTCTGATCTTTGTCTCACTGTATTTCTCTTCAAGATTTAAAGTAGATCTTTTCTGGAATTCACTTACTTTGAACAATGTTCAAAGCTACAGAAAGTGGCAAGAATATTACAATAAGTTCCCTTATGCTCAGCCCTAGACTATCCTGTCTCTTACTGTAGCCACTAGCCACAGGTGACTATGTCCATTTAAATATGTTAATTATAATAAACTTGTGCTTATAGCCATACTTGGCTGATGGCTATTGTGTTGGGCTCCAGAGATAAGAGAACATTGTCATCCTGGCAGAAAGTTCTAATAAACAACCATGGTAAACACGTCAGACAAAACCTTTACTAATTGTTTTTTTCCTCCTGATGGAATAATTCATAGCAATTGTTAAAAGCAAAATTCAGGGGTGCTCGGATGACTCAACTGGTTGCTTTCCTTGCAACCATGGGGTCCAAGGATTGAACCCCAGCCTGGCCCATGCAAAAGCCACATGTGGAACTGTGGGGCCACCTCCCACAAAGGAGCCGGCCCCTGCCGTTTGGTACCTTCCCCGCATGGCCCAGCACCCACCTGTGTGGAATGAAACTATGTCAAAAACTGATGATGTACAGCTATAGAGACTGCTCTGGGCCCTCCCCCTTTCTCTCTGTCTCTCACCTCTCAATAAAATCTTGGGGGAAAAAAGCCAAATTCAAATAATACCAGTATTGAAATGTTTAACAAACAACACAGATAGGCAGCAGAGCAGCGAAGCTGGCAGCGTGGCAGCGGGTGAATGGCAGTGGCTGGACTCTGGCTGAACACGGGCTGCCTGCTGTTTTATTTTGGGGTATAATGAACATTTCGTGCACGAGTCATGTTTGAATGTATACGGCTCCACGGCTTTTCACAAAGTCAACATCCTCATGTCACCAGCTCCAGTGCAGGAAGTGGAGAACCGGGCTGGACCTTGGTCCACGCCTCTCCCCCTCCAAAGGTGGATGGATGATTGATGGCTCTCCTAACCTCTCATGTCCTCCATTTTACCTCTGGACTGTTCAACCAGAAGATAGTGGGTGGCTTTTAAAGATTTTAGGAAGTCCCAGGGATTTTATGCAAAGTTGTATTTTTCTGAGCAGAAGACCCAATGCACTTGTCAATTTTTCAGAGGGGTTTGTGAGCCAAGAAAAAGCCTTTTGGAAATATTTTAGGCAAAAATATTTTTTCTCACACATAATTGCTTGTTAATTTTTTTTTTTTTTAATTTATTGTTTTTTGACAGAGAGAAGGGGGCGGGCCCAGAGCAGTCTCCATAGTTGACAGCATTAGTTTTCCATATAGTTTCACTCCACAGGTGGGCGCAGGGCTGCACAGGGCAGGAACTGGGCCAGGAGCCTCCCGCATAGGCCCTGACAAGAACTGAACTGGGGGATACCCCAGTTCAGCTTATGGGTCCCCTGGGCAGGAGCCAGGATTCGATTCTCAGTCTCCGGGGCTACAAAGTGAGCGCTTAACCCACAGAGCCATCCCAGCTTCCCCCCATTTTTGTTAATCTTATTCAGCTAATGCTTAGGAATCCATTTCCCACTGTCATTTCGTTTCTTGCTTTGATTTGATTTTTTTTTAAGATTTATTTTATTGTTGGAGAGAAGGTGGGGGGCAAGGTGGGGGGCGGATAGAAGAGGGGAGGGTCCAAACCAGGGGCGAGAACTGAACTGGGACATCCCACATGGGAAGTATATCCCAGTTCAGCATATGGGTCCACACGGGCCAGGCTGGGATTTGATCCTTGGTCCTGGTGGCTGCAAAGCGAGCGTGTAGCCTGCTGAGCCATCCCGGCTTCCCCTCTGTCCTCATTAGACACTCATGCCCCAGTCCCACTGCCCACCCAGTCCCTGGCACCCACCATTCTACTTTCTGTGTGTAGGAATTTGACTACTCTAGAGATCTCATGTAAGTGGTATCATACAGTATTTGTTCCTTTATGTCTGGCTTATATTACTTAGCATAATATCCTCAAGATTCATCTATGTTAAACAATGAAAGATTCATCCATGATGTAGCATGTGTTGGAATTTCCTTCCTTAGTAAGACTGAATATAATATTCCATTGTGTGTGTATACCATGTTTTGTTGATCTAGTCATCCAACAATGGACACATAGGTTGTTGCTTCTACCTTTTGGCTAGTATCAGTAATACTGGGTATATAAATATCTCTTCAAGTTCCAGCTTTCACTTTGGGGGTATATACCTAGAAGTGAAATTGCTGGGTCTTATGGAAATTCTTTTTAATTTTTATGAAACTGCATTATTGTTTTCCATAGTACCTGTACCATTTTACATTCCTACCAACAGTACACAAGGGTTCCAACTTCTCCATATTCTTGCCAGCTCTCATTATTTTGTTTTGTTTTTTTGTTTTGATTTTTTTTAAGATTTATTTTTATTGTTTTTTGACAGAGAGACAGACAGACAGAGAACAGAGAGAGCGGGGAGGGCCCAGAGCAGTCTCCATAGTTGACAGCATTAGTTTTTCATATACTTTCACTCCACAGGTGGGTGCAGGGCTGAGCAGGGCAGGAACTTGGCCGGGAGCCTCCCGAATAGGCCCCACCAAGAACTGAACTGGGGCACACCCAGTTGGGTCCGCATGGGCCAGGCCTAGGATTCGATCCTCAGGCTCCAGGGCTGCAAAGTGAGCTCTTAATCCACTGAGTCATCCCAGGTTCTCCTTATTTTGTTTTTTAACAGTATCCATCCTACTAGCTCTGAGGTGTTCTAGCTTTGCTTTTTGGGAGGGAGGTGAGTGGCCTTTTTTGACTTGGAGCATTTGTATCTGTCAGGGGGGTGGTTGTGCAATCTGGAATGGTTTGTTCCTTGAATATCCCGCCCCAGCTGATAAGAGAGCTATCATTAGCTCTTGGTTTAGAAAGGTTAAGAACTTGCCAAGGTCATAGGTAAACTGCTGAGCCAGAAAGTGGACCTAAGGTCTTATCTCCTCTGTATTTCACTCTGCATTGTTAAGTAATCCACTGCCTTTAGGCACAGAAGGTGAGCCCTGGCAGCAAAGGTCACATAGCTGATGGGGACAGCAATGTCAGCATCCAATGCTGTCATCCGGTGGGTGAGCAACTTTCTCCTTGAGTGCTGACTTGGGACCCAGCACCATGCCCAGGCACCAATATTCTGCAGGAAACCACTCATGTGTCATGACTTCTACATCTGCTAGCCAGTCTATGTGACAAAGGTTGGGGAGCTTCTAAACCTGAAAATCTGGGGATGGCCTTCTGGGGTCCTAAACTCAAAAGCTACACAAAATCCCAAAATGAATGATTATTGGGTACATTTGTTCTATTCTATTTTTTTTTTTTTAAGATTTATTTTATTGTTTGAGAGAGAGACAGAGTGAGACAGAGAGAAAGAGATAAAAAGGGGGAGGGCCCAGAGCAGTCTCCATAGTTGTACATCATTAGCTGTGACTATTTTTTCAAAGAAGAACCTCTTTGATTGCTTTCATCAGTTTCGAAGTGATCTGTGACCCAAGGAAGACTAAATAAATATTAGTCCTAAGGGTGTCTCCAGCTACAAGACCATGTAAAAATAAAAACATGACCAGCTCCTGGGGTCTTGGCAAAAACTATCTAATGGAAGTAAACTTTGAAGAGAAAGGGAGCCCAGGCCTGGGGTTCAGGACCTATCAGATTCCTGATGGTCAATTTCTACAATTGGAGGGTCTCAGAAGTTATGCCCTGGACGTCCTCCTTTTCTAAAAAAATATTTATTTTATTGCTTTTGACAGAGACAGACAGAGACAGAGAAATGGGGGAGGGCCCAGAGTAGTCACTATAGTTGTGCATCATCAGTTTTTAACATGGTTTTATTCCACAAAGGTGGGCAGGGGCTGTGCAGGGTGGGAACTGGGCTGGGTCCTCCTGCATGGGAGGCACGCCCTCTCGAGCCAGGAACCAAACCAGGGTGGGGGTGGAGGGGCAAGAACCTAGCTGGGGGCCACACCCAGTTCAGTATGTTGGTTTTCATGGGCTGGGGCTGGGATTTGATCCTCATTCCTTGGGGCTGCAAAGCGGGTACTTAGCCTGCTGAGCCATCCTAGCTTCCCCCTCCTCCTTTCTTTACTCTCTTTCAAGGTGGTCTTATCTGGTCTCTGGACTCCTGGATATTTTGTCCCCAGCCCAAATGTTTCTGCAGATTCATATAGCCAACCAACCACCTTCTTGATAGCTCCATGTGGGCAACCTCCAGGCATTAGGAATTTATCCAAATTACTCATTTCATGCACTCCCTCACCTCCAAGCCTGCTCCTCCCACTCCTGACCACTAGCACTACCGCCATCAGGTATTAGGCCAAACACCCAGGAAGCATCCTCTTTCTCTTCCTCATTTTGCACATCCAGTCTGCCCACAAGCTCTCTCTAGTCTGGAAGATCTGGAGCCAGTCCACTCCATAGCTAACCCCTACTTAATGCCTTCCAATGCTTCCTGTTACACCAGAAAAAGCTTTAGGACTCCTGGCAACCCCCTTGCTCACTTCTCTCCAGCCATGCCAACCTCCTCACTATCTCTTAAACCAGGGGTGTCAAACTCAATTAAAACAGGCCATTTGGTGCAACAGGCAATATTCACACGGACCACATCACATTTACAAACGTCACCGGAACTGAGTCAGCGCGTTTATACACGCCCACAGGCCCCCAGGAAAGGCACTGGGCCACGTGTACACTTGTCTTCAGTAGTTAAAGGGTTAAAGAGGGAATTGTGTGTACGGTATTGCCTCGATCTCCCCTAAGCTCTATTTTCTTCATAACAATTTTTTCTATTTTCATTTTATTTCAGAGCATCGTGGGCCACAAAAAATTACCTTGGGGGCCGCATGCAGCCCCCCATGCGGGCTGCCAGTTTGACACCCCTGCCTTAAACAAATTAAAAATTTCCCCACCTCACTGGCCTTTGCAGTTGCTCTTTCTTCTGTCCAGCAATTTGTATCCCAACACCTTTTCAACCCTGACCATCTGACTTACAGTCACTTTGCTCCCCTGCTCCAACTCTAGTGACTCCATCCTCTGACCTGTTTTATTACCTTCATAGCAGATGTTTCTGTCTTAAAAGGTCCTCTTTTGGGGAAGCCGGGATGGCTCATTGGGTTGGGTGCTCACTTTGCAGCCCCGGGGACCAAGGATCGAATTCTGACCCCGGCCCCTGCGGACCCATATGCTGAACTGAGGAGTGCCCCCAGTTCAGTTCTCACCAGGGCGAGACCCCGGCCCAGTTCCTGCCCTGTGCAGCCCCGCCCACCTGTGGAATGAAACTATGTGGAAAAACTGATGATGTGCAACTATGGAGACTGTTCTGGGCCCTCCCCCTTCTCTCTGTCTCTGACTCTGTATCTCTCTCTCTCTCTCTGTCAAAAACAATAAATAAATCTTTAAAAAAAAAAAAAAGGTCCTCTTTCTTTGTTTCTTTGCTTATTATAAAGTCTTGCCATTAGAGCAGTGACTTTCAATAGTTTTTTTAAAAGATTTATTTTACTGTTTGAGAAACAGAGAAACAGAGAGACAGATAGACAGAGAGAAGGGGGAGGGCCCAGAGCAGTCTCCATAGTTGTAAATAATCAATTTTGACGCAGTTTTATTTCACACAGCTTGATGTGGGGCTGTGCAGGGCAGGAACCAAGCGGGAGCCTTCCACATGGGAGGTGCGCCCCAGTTCAGCATGTGGGTTTGTGCGGGCCTGGGCTGAGATTCAATCCCCAGACCTTGCAGTTGCAAGACAAGCGCTCAAACTGTTGAGCTGTCCTGGCATCCCCAATAATTTTTTTTTTTAGATTTATTTTTATTGTTTTTTGACAGAGAGAGACAGAGAGAGACAGAGAGAAGGGGGAAGGGGGGTCCAGAGCAGTCTCCATAGTTGACAGCATTAGTTTTCCATGTAGTTTCATTCCACAGGTGGGCAAGGGGCTGCACGGGGCAGGAACTGGGCCGGGAGCCTCCTGCAGGCCCCAACAAGAACTGAACTGGGGGCACACCCCAGTTCAGCATATGGGTCCACCTGGACTGGGGCCGGGATTTGATCCTCGGGCTCTGGGGCTGCAAAGCAGCGCTTAACCCACTGAGCTTCCCCCCCACAATAATTTTTTTAATGTGATCTATAATAAGATATAACTTTCACATGTTACCCAGCCATCCAGGTGTTATGGTGTGTAATAAATTACTCCCAAATTCAATGGCTTTAAACAATGGCATTAATCTTGCTCATAGATCTACAGTTTGAGTGGGGCTTGGTGGGGACAGCTTATTTCTGCCCCTCTTGGTATCAGCTGGGATGACTCGAAGGCTGGAATCATTTCAATACTTACTTACTTTAGGCTGACCAGGTGTGTACTTGAAATGGGACAGAACTATTGTTTTCTGTCCCATTTAAAATGCTATGTCTGGGGGAAGCCGGGATGGCTCAGTGGGTTAAGCGCTCACTTTGCAGCACCGGGGACCAAGGATTGAATCCTAGCCCCTGCCCCAGCCCTGGCCAGTGCGGAACTATATGCTGAGCTGGGGAGTTCCCCCAGCTCAGTTCTCTCTCTGTCTCTGTCTCTGTATCTCTCTGTCAAAAATAATAATAATAATAAAAAATAAAATAAAATGGTATG
>PVKE010001786.1:66502-92950 GCA_004027555.1 Craseonycteris thonglongyai
GATCGAATCCCGGCTCCGGCCCAGGCAGGACCCACGTGCTGAACTGGGGAGTTCCCACAGTTTGGTTCTCTAACTGTCTCTGTCTCTGTCTCTCTCTCTATCTGTCAAAAAGTAAAATAGAAATAACTATGCACTGAAGACAAAAAGATAATTTCTCTCTATAAATGTGAAAAGATAAAAAAAAAAAAAAAAAAAAATGGTATGTCTGGTCAGCCTAAGTTACTTCCTTGTCTGGTGGTTGATGTTGGCTTTGGCTAGGAACTTATATGGGACCTTCATGTTCCCTGGGATTCCTCACAGTGTGGCAGCTGGTGGGCTCAGAGAGAGAGAGAAAATCTTAGAGAGAATGAGAACCAGGCAAAAGATATATCCTAGTTTCTGACCTAGGCTTGGATGTCACATGGTGTCCTTTCTGCCACATTCTGTTTGTTGCACAGTCCTGCTCGAGTTCAAGAGTAAAGGAATTAGAGTTTACCTTTTGATGGGGAGTGGTAAAGTTGGAACTACGGTATTTCTGTAGCCATATTTTTAAAAATACAACCTGCCACACCCAATACCCAAATGCAGAATTTGGAGCGTTCCCAAACAATACAGGTACTTAACTTTCCATATACAATGCACTGAAATTTTTTTTTTTTTTTTGTAGAAAATGTTGGTCATGACTCACTGCCTTGATCTCTTCACCTCAGTTTGAGGAACATGCCACAAAAGTGTGCAGTTTGTCTTTCCTCTGTAACTCCACACATAGCATGATGTTTGGTGTGAGGTAGGCAAACACCTCACCAGCTCGCCTTATATGTTTTATTTAACACCTACATAGCGCTCACTAAGTAACGGGCACCGTCCTCATTTAATCCTTATGCTAACTCTGAAGTAGGTACTATGATGCCCCTCATTTTTTTGAGGAGGAAAGTGAAGTCCAGAGGGATGAAGTTATTTGTCCAAGGTAACACAGTAAGTGGCAAAGCTGGGACTGGAATCTAATAAATCTGGTTGAAGGCTTCATTTTGCTATGCAGGGAATTTACTTATTTATTTTGAGTCTCCCATGCAGATGTAGAAGTCAGCTCCACAAGAAGCAATTGACTGCTTCGCCCCTGGAACCCCATCCTACAAGAAGCAGAGGTTCCACCTAATAAACAATAAACAGCTTTAGGCTATAAGCAGCCGCTTTTCAGTCTGCGCAGACGCAACAGACAGGACTCCCGGAGGCACCGATTGGCCATCGCTAATGACTGACAGAGGATCCAGCACAGGCACAGTAGGCCAGGCTGGATGACTGACGGAAAATTAAGCCAATAGAAATAATATTTTCAGAAAGGAGGCGGGCCCTTGGGCAGTTAAATTTGCGCGGGATTGGCGCTCGCGCAGTCATGGCGGCTTTTCGGGACATGGAGGAGTTGTGTCAGGGGCTGCTGAGCCTGTTGGGCGCCAACCACGCTGAGGCGCAGCAGCGGCGGCTGCTGGGGCGGCACAAGCAGATGATGGAGAAGCTGCTGGAGACGCAAGACAGCGCCGAGCAGCAGCTGCGAGGTGAGGCCGGGCCAGGGCTGGGGTGAGGCCGGGGCCCCAGTCCTTGTGATGGGAGGGGACGGCTAGGCAGTCCCCGCAAATCCCTCCCTCCTAATCCCCATGGGACCAGCGTGCGGGCCCTGTTCACTCTGAGCCTCAGTTTTCCCACCCGTGAAATGGCCTTGGGGACAGCAGCCACCTGTAGGGGTTTAGTGATAAATATAGGAGCTTGGAGCACCTGGCCCGATTCAGAACGTTACGTGAGGGGAGCTTGGGGACTCCGGCACCCCCATTTCCTGAGATTGTTTAGATGTTTTTACTGAGCACCTGCTGTGTGCCAGGTATAGTGCCATCTCTGAGATGGCAGCGGGGAACAAAAACAAAGTCCCTTACGAGGCTGTAATATGCTAGTGGCGGGACTACGGAGAATAAACAACAGGAAAATGAGTAAGTCAGGAGATGGTGGGCTAAGGAGTGGCGAGAGCGGGGTCAGCGAAGACTTCTGAGTTCAGAAACCCCAAGGAGATGAGGGAGGGAGCCAGTTCTGTGGTGAGGATTAAATAAACTGATGTTTCTAAAGTGCCTCCTGCTTTACGTGCACAAATAGTACCGTTTTTGTTTAATGTAAGACAACATTATACGTGAGACTTAAAGGTAAGAAAGAAAAGCTCTGTTAATAAATATCTTAATATGCCACAGAGAAGGCTAGACCCAGCCTTTCCCACAGGTGAGCCCCAGAGCCTGGATTTCAGCTGTGAACTCATGAGCCCTGTGGGTTCCCTCTCAAGCCTCAGTTTCCTCATCTATGAAATGGGACTGCTGATAGCACCCGCTGTTACTGCTATTTTCAGTGCCAGGGTTTGTTTTTTTAGGGCTACAGAAATTTGTGTGTGTGTGTGGTAAAATAGACATAAGATTTACCATTTTCGGTGGCATTAAATACATTCACATCGTTGTGCAACCATCACCACCATCTGTCTCCAGAACTCTTTCCTTATACCAAACTGAAACTTAGTGCTCTAACTCCCCGTTCCCTTGTCCTTTCTACTTTCTGTCTCTATGACTGACTTCTCTAGGGACCTCCAATAAATGGGATCATGCAATATCTGTCCATTTGTGACCAGCTTACTTTACTGAGTGTAATGTCCTCAAGGTTCGTCCATGTTGTAGCCTGTGTCAGAATTTTCTTTTTAAGGCTCGGTAATATTCCATTGCATATATATGCCACATATTGTTTATCCATTATCCATTGGTGGACATTTGCTTCCACCCCTTGACTATTGTAAATAATGCTTCTATGAACACAGGAGTACCAATACCTCTTTGAGTTCCCTGCTTTCAATTCTTTTTTTGTATTTTTCAGGAATGGAATTGCAGGATCAAATGGTAATTTGGGTTTAATTTTTTGAGGAACTGCCGTTTACTTTTTCACAGTGATTTATTTCTATGCCAGGGGATTTTAATGTCTATTTACAGTTGCATTTTATGAGGAGATGCCATTTGGGTTGAGACTTGAATGACCTAGGAGCCAGCCAGACATGGGATGGCTCAGAGGATGAGCATTTCCAGCAGACAGGACTTAAAAAGGCAGGGTCATGAACTTCAGAGACCCAAGAGAAAGAGATAAAAAGATGAGGTCAGCAGCATCCGGACCCCACCAGGCCTGTGAGCCCCCAAGAGTTTGGGTGTTCATCTAAGCATGACGAATATCCTCGTCAAGGTCTTGCCCCTTTTTCTCCTCCTCCCTCCTTTTCTCTTTTTTTCTTTCCTCCTCTCCCCCACCATAAACTCCCCCTCCAGTGATGGTTTGGGGAGAAGATCAGCATCACTCAGCCTGCCTGGGTTTTAGCAGAATGGATGGATTTTGGATTTGGGACTGGAGAGAGAAGAGTCAGTGTTCTAGGGACCTGGGGCTTTGAGTCAAAAGGATCTGGTTCAGACCTGGGATTCGGAGCTATGTGCCTGTGGACAAATCCTTGAACCTCTTTGGGCTTCTATTCTTCACCTCTCAAATGGGGGAAGGAGTTAAGCTACCTCCCTTAGAGGGTCGTGAGAATGCACTGATTAGGGGCTCCCAGGACATCCTGCACACTTAGCACACACTCAGGAGGGTGAGTGGAGAAGGGGAAGGAAATCTGCATTAAAAAGCCAGACCCCTCAGCTCTCCTAATAGGAAACCAGCAGGCACTGTCCCAAACAGACAAATCAAGGAACAGCAGCATAATAACAAGCACTGGAGAGGCTGTGGAGAAAAAGGACCCCTCTTACACTTCTATGAAAGGCAGTATGGAGATTCCTTAAAAAACTAGGAATGGGGGAAGCCGGGATGGCTCAGTGGGTTAGGCACTCACTTTGCAGCCCCAAGGACCGAGGATAGAATCCTGGCCCCGGCTGTGCGGACCCATGCTGAACTGGGGAGTGCCCCCAGTTCAGTTCTCACCGGGCTGAGACCTGGGCCCAGTTCCTGCCCTGTGCAGCCCCGCCCACCTGTGGAATGAAACTATGTGTAAAAACCAATGATGTGCAACTATGGAGACTGTTCTGGGCCCTCCGCCTTCTTTCTGTCTCTGACTGTATCTCTCTCTCTCTCTCTCTCTCTCTCTCTCTCTCTCTCTCTCTCTCTGTCAAAAACAATAAATAAATCTTAAAAAAAAAACCCGAATAAACAAACCTAGGAATGGAACTGCCATATGACCCAGCAACCTCACTTCTGGGTGTCTACCCAAAAAACCAGAAGACCTTAATTCGAAAAGATATCTGTACCCCAGTGTTCATCGCAGCACTTTACAGTAGCCAAGTCATGGAAGCAACCAAAGTGTCCTTTGATAGATGACTGGATAATGAAGCTGTGGTACATTTACACAGTGGACTACTACTCAGCAATAAGATGAAATACAGCACTTTGTGACAACATGGACAAACCTTGAAAACATCTTATTAAGTGAAATAAATCAGACTGAAAGAATCAAGAAACATGACCTCACTCATAGATGGAATATCAGTCAGTTGGTGGTTGCCTGGGGGTTGGGGTGGGGGGACATGGGAAGGTGGCATCAAATTAAAAAAATAATAAATATATATATATATTTTAAGATTTATTGATTTTGACAAACAGAGAGAAGGGGGAGGGCCCAGAGCAGTCTCCATAGTTGTATGTCATCAGTTGTTGACATGGTTTTGTTCCACACAGGTGGGTGGGGGCCACACAGGGTGGGAACCGGGCTGGGGGCCTCCAGCATGGGAGGCATGCCCCCCTTGAGCCAGGGACTGAACCGGGGGTCGAGAACCAGACTGGGGGCCTCCTGCATGGGAGGCACACCCCAGTTCAGCATGTGGGTCCACACGGGTCTGGGCCGGGATTCGATCCTCAGTCCCCAGGCCTATAAAGCGAGTGCTTAGCCCACTGAGCCATCCCGGCTTCCCCTGTACTTTAATTAAAAATGAACTTGGTGTCAGTTTGTAGCTTCCCTTTGGGAAGCATTTTCATCTGTGCCTTCTCTGAGTTGGCAAGTTCCTCCTAGTCTACCGGAAGGAACACAGTAACCTTTTTAAGGTTTTTGATCTTTCTGGATATTTTGTTCAATACGTTTATTCTGAGTAGGTGCTGGTGATACATGGGGACTATTAGATGCAACCTCTGATTTGAGGAAGAAAGGGTACATAAGTAACTCACTGTGATAAGGGCTGTCGTGGGAGCACAGTGGTGCCCTGGAAGGGAGGCGAGAGTGCCCACCACCCGAGCATTGCCCAGGAGGTCTTGAAGTCTGGGTCTGGGTCTCGGTCTGTCCCACCAGGAACAGGCAGGTGGAAGCTCAGGATTGAAAAATGTGGCATGTTTGCAGAGTGAGACATCTTTGCTGCCAGTGCAGAGAGAAACTCATGTGGTAGGGTTAAAAGCAGGGAGAGTAGAGGCTGGCACGGATGGTTAAAATGCCCTAAGGGACCTAGATCTCATTCTGGACACACTGGGAAGCCATGGGAGGCTTTGAACAGAGGAGTGACTTCACATTTGTCCTCTAAGGCAGCCACTCTGAAGGCAGAGGGCAGAGAGGATTGGCAATAAGAGAGACTAAGGCAGGGCTTGGTGGGGGGCTGCCCAGGGTGGCCCTGGAGGGACAAAGGTCCTATACAAGGGAGACGGGGACCTGCCAGGCCTGGATGGCCAATTAGATGCAGAAAGTGAGTCAGTCCCAGCCTTCTTGCTCAAGTACCGGTAACAGGATGGATCGTGACATTACAAATTAAGACTAGGTGTGCAAAGAAGGACCAGAGTGTGTGTGTGTTCAAATGTTTTTTGGTGAAATGACAGCACTTATGCAAGATCCAGGTAGAACTGACTGGTAGGTGTTTGGAAATAGGATGAACAGGTCGGAGCTGCAGACAGGCAAGTGGGAACCTTTGTTGTTGATGAGGGTGGCTGAGGCCACAGGCCAATGAACTGCCCTCTGCTCCTTGGGCTCTCCTGGGGTAAGGACAGAGCCCAGAGAGCCAGCATTGAGGGGACTCAGCCTTTTCCTACCCTGCAGAGATTCTCGAAGTGGAAAAGGATGTGGCTCAGAGCCTTCTTGATGCGAAGGAGCAGGCATACCAAGGGGGCACTGAGTTGCAGCAGATCGAAGCCGAGCTTCAGAAGGCCAGCGAGGAGGACACTCAACTGAAGGCCAGCCTCCTATATCCTTTCCTGCGTGCCTGAAACAGCTGGGCCTCAGTCTTGCCCGGGAGCCGAGTTCATTGATGCTAGAAAACATGCATGCATGGAGCCAGCTCCGTGTTGCTGGTGTGAGCACATAGGCAGTCCTCCCTCTAAAGTCAGGGATCCTTAACTGCCTGCTTTACTCAGCTTACCAGGGAGCTAGAGGACCTCAAGGAGATCGAGGCCAGTCTCCAGAAACGGGAGAGGGAAGTAGACGAAGACACAACGGTCACTCTCCCTGCAGCCATGTAGGTCCCACAAATGCCAGTGTGTGTGTACCTGTGTCTATGTATGTTCAGTCCCATAGCTCTTTGTTGGGGTTGATACTGGAGTAACTTTCTCTTCTCTCTGCCTCTCTCTTTTTTATTTTTTGGCTTCTTGTACAGGTATGTGGCTCAACTTTATCACCGAATTAGTAAAATTGAGTGGGATTATGAGTGTGAACCAGGAATGATCAAAGGCAGTATCCTTTGTGGAGAAAGGAGCCCTGTGCACTGGTGATGGGGACAGAAAGTGGAAGACAGGATGGTGGGTCGAAAAAATGAAACAGTCACCATGAGATCCAGCAATTCCACTGAGTCTAAATATAAAACAATTGAAAGCAGGGACTGGAACAGGTACTTGTACACCCACGTTCATAGCATTGGTCACAGTAGCCAAAAGACGGGAGCAACCCAGGTGTCTGTCAGTAGATGAGTGGCTAAACGAAATAGGGTGTGCACATACAATGGAAAAGCATTCAGCCCAAAAAAGGCAGGAAATTCTGACAGATGCTACAACATGGATGAATGCGAGAGACACTGAGTGAAATAAGCCAGTCACAAAAAGACAAAATACTGAATGATCACACTTACATGAGGTTCCTATAGGAGTCAAATCCATAGAGATATGAAGTAGATTGATGGCTATCAGGGGCTGGGGGACAGGAGTTCGTTTTTATTGGGGACAGTGTCAGTTTAGGAAGATGAAAAAGATCTGGAGATGGATGGTGGTGATGGTGGCACAACAATATGAATGTGCTTAATGCCACTGACCTGGACACTTAAAAATGGTTAAGATGGTAAATTTGATGTCACATGTATTTTTTTAAAAGTGCATTGTATTTTAACTCTTTGCTCATGAAGTTTGTTTCCATCTGTATCTTCACACGTATTTAAGGCATCCCCCTTTCACTGTGGGGCTGTGGAGGGCTGTGTGTGGCAGGTTTCCTTACATCCTTGCGCTCAGTCCATCATGGCCCCAGCATTGCCCAGCCCATCCACCTGGACAGCACCCAGCTCTCCAAGAAATTCATCAGCGACTATCTTTGGAGTTTGGTGGACACAGAGTGGTAGCCAGGAGCCTTGTGGACTGTGTCTCACACACAGCGGGAATCATCCATGGTGGGTGGTTGGTGCCTTTGTGGTGAGATAAGCTTAAAATTAAATGTTAATACATAAATGGGTTTTGTACTGGATTTCCCCACCCCGATTTTAGCCTCAGATACTGGCAGTCCTTGGCTTGGTAACCATAGAGAACTGACTTAACTGCTAGGCCTGTGACTTCGCATCTGTGACAACGTTCTACAAATGACACCATAGTATATGATGATAGATTCCAGGTCTTTTGCATTTATTATTTAAGTTTGGCTCTTTTTTATTCATTCAGGGTGAATCTTTGAGTGCCACTGTGTACCAGAACTGTGCTACATAGCCAAGACACAGATGAAGGTGACAAGGATCCCTTCAGCCCATGGAAGAAGCAAACATGAGCAGATGCCACCCTTATGCTATGTCAAAACATTTTCCAACCTCCCTTGCAGCTAAGTTCAGGTCAATAAGATGTAAGTGGAAGTATTGTATAAGACTTCTAGAAGGCTCTTTAAAAAGCAAGGGAATATACCTTTTTCCTTCCCCTATCTATATAGTCTGGAATTTGGATGTTATGGCTGGATCCCTGGCAGTCATATTGCCACATGTAAGGAGGTGTGCAGTCCTCCAGGGATGTTAACAGGAAACTGGTTCCCTAATGATGGTAGAGCTGGTATCAGCTCTGGACTCCTTTAAGTGGGAGGGGGACTCTAAGCTATCTTGAGTATGCCATTGTTATTTTTTTGTTTCTATTACAAACAGCTTAAATAAACCCTGATTTAGCACATAACCTAGAACAGGGCTGGCAAATTGATGTGTTCATCTAACCCTCATCCTCAGTGATTTGGGTACTACTAAAGAGTGAGAAACGGGGAAGCCGGGATGGCTCAGTGGGTTAAGCGCTCACTTTGCAGCGCCAGGGACCAGGGATCGAATCCCGGCCCCGGCCCGTGCGGAACCATATGCTGAACTGGGAGCTCCCCCAGCTCAGTTCTCTCTCTGTCTCTGTCTCTGTCTCTGTCTCTCTCTCTCTCTCTCTCTCTCTCTGTCAAAAATAAAAATAAATAAAATACTAATTCAAAACCTTCTCTTTGAAAAAAGAAAAAAAGTGAGAAGCTTGTGGCCTGCCTGCCTCCCTGCCTGAGGGGACAAAGGAAGTAGAGGCCCAATGCTATCTGTTGCCCCCTGGATACAGCCTTGCTTGAAGCCTTTAGATTAGTTACATGTACTTCTGCATGTTGAGTTCTATGTACCTCTGTACAACTGAATTATTTACAATAAGCACAATTAGTGTTTTTAATCAGAGAGGGGAATTCTAAGCAGAGGGACAGTAAGTTCTAGCAGCATCTTAGCACATCCCAGTTGGCACTAAAAACACTTCACTTCAGTGATCCATGGAGGTCCTGGGGCAAGGAAGCCTGTCTGTTGGGCTCCAGGGAGGTGGACCCAAAGAAGAAGGCTTGGGGGAAGCTGGGATGGCTTGGTGGGTTGAGTGTTTGCTTTGCAGCCCCAGGGTCCAAGGATCAAGTCCTGGCCCTGGCCTGTGTGGACCCATATGCTGAACTGGGGCATGCTTCCCATGTGGGAGGCCCCAGTTCAGCTCCTGCCCTGCACAGCCCTGTGCCCTCCTGTGTGGAATGAAACTCAAAAACTAGTGACATACAACTATGGAAACTGGTCTGGGCCCTCACCCTTCTTTCTCTGTCTCAGTCAAGACAATAAATCTTAAAAAATAAAAAAAAAGTGAAACTGGGATGACTTAGTGGGTTAGGCACTCACTTTGCAGCCCCAGGGGACCGAGGATCACATCCTGGCCCCAGTCATGTGGAACCATATGCTGAACTGGAAAGTGCCCCCAGTTCAGTTCTCACCAGGTGAGACCCCAGCCCAGTTCCTGCCCTGTGCAGCCCTGTGCCCACCTGTGGAATGAAACTATGTGGAAAACTGATGACATACAACTATGGAGACTGTTCTGGGCCCTCCCCCTTTTTCTCTCTCTCTGTCTCTGAATCTCTGTCTCTCTCTGTATCTCTCTGTCAAAAACAATAAAAATAAGTATTAAAAAAGAGAAAAGGGCGGGGGTGGGAGGGAAAGCTGGGATGGCTCAGCGGGTTAAGCGCTCGCTTTGAAGCCCTGAGGATCAAATCCCGGCTCTGGCCCAGGCAAACCCACGTGCTGAACTGGGGTGTGCTCCCCGAATGCGGTGAGGCCCCCAGTTCAGTTAAGAAAAATAAAAGACTACCAAAAGTATTTTGGAAAAGCTGGGATGGCTCAGCGGGTTAAGTGCTCGCTTTGAAGCCCCGAGGATCGAATCCCGGCCCCGGCCCATGCGGACTCACATGTCAGTTCTTGCCGGGACCTATGCGGGAGGCTCCCGGCCCAGTTCCTGCCCTGTGCAGCCCCATGCCCGCCTGTGGAGTGAAACTATATGGAAAACATGCTGTCAACTATGGAGACTGCTCTGGGCCCTCCCCCTTCTCTATCTGTCTCTGTTTCTGTCAAAAGTCAATAAAATAAATCTTTAAAAAAAAAGGGTTTGACATTCTGTCCCTGAAGTCTAAGAAACCCCAGTTCATTTGGCTGCAGTATTCCCAGAGGGGCTTCAGGGTCTTTAATGACAGGGTCTGGCTTTACATATTCAAGTAAATGTCCACACAGCCCTTCTGGGCCACTTCCATTTTCCAGGATGGTAGAGTGTGGTGTGAAATGGGAGGAGAGCCTCCCATCTCTACCACTGGCCTCCAAAGGACCAAAAAGGCTTTACCTAAGTCAGGGTTTTCCGACCTCAGCCCATGTGACATTGGGGACCATCATTCTCTGTGGTGGGGGCAAATCCAGGACAATTGCAAGGTATTTAGCAATATCCATGGTGTCCACCCTCTAGATGCCAGGAGTGACCCCACCCCCACCCTCTAGTCATGGCATTTACAAATGCCTCCAGTTGCCAGTGTCCCTTGGGGGGTGTCATAAATATAAGGCTGCCCACCCACCTTGTAGCCTCCAGGAACTAACCAGGTGTTGGCCTATGGCCAGCTGAGTACAGCTGTCAGCCTGGTGGGCATTCCTGCTAACAGGTGACCACCTGTTCACCTGTGGGGGTGAAGATGCCAGGAATGGTAGACCCCTAGGACTTGTTAGAAAGAGCCAGCCCAGCTGAGTAGGGCAGAAGAGGCATATTTCCCCTAAACCCAGAGTGCCTGGGAAAGTGCAGGTGTGGGGTTGGGTTCCACTACCAGAGGCCTGTTTGTGCCCTGGCCCAGAGCCTAAGCCCCTGCGGGTCTGCTCTCCCATGCCCAGGCCTTGTTCTGGGAGCAGACCAAGGAGGCATTGGCCTGCCTGGAGCTTTTTCCCCTAAAGGAAAGTCGCTTTAGGGAGGCTTAGTGAACCCAGGTTCAGAGGGGCCAAGTCCATTTGTCTCCATTCCCCTGCCCTGCGTCTCTCCAGGCAGCCCTAGGGACTTGGCAAGTAGGGGAGGAACACGGTCTGGCAGGGCCCTGGCTGCCAGTGGGTGGGTTAGGGAGGTGCCTGAGTTCACAGGGATGGGGAGAGGCCCTGGCCCTCAACGGGCCTGGGCCCTGACTCACTGGTGCTGGCCTGATGCCTGGGACAGCCAGCGGGATAGCCTCGGGTCCACAGCTTCCAGCCTGCACACCTCCCCCTTCTCCCTCAAGCTGCTCCATTGGCAGCCACCGGCTCGGGAATTCTGGAGGCTGGCCAGAGGCATGCTGAGCACTAGGCCCAGCCCTGTTGAGGAAGGAACAGGATTCTTGTCCCCACGACCAGGGAGTGGGGAACCAGGTCACTGGACGGCAGAACTGAGGGTCAATCCTGCACCACTGCCCCCATTCCTAATCCTTCACCCCCTCAGGGCCAGCACAGTCCCAGCACCATCCCAAGGGGGGTGAGGGGTATCCATTTTACAGATCGGGAAACTGAGGCATGGCAGGGTTTAATCAGTTACTCAATGTCACAGGACAGTGATTCTCCTGGGGTCTGAATCTCAGCAGTGGGAGCCCAGAGTCCCTGGAGGAACATTTTGGCTTTTCAGATGAGAAATAGCCTCTGAGGTATCTATCCCTCATTCAAGGTCACACAGAGACCAAGAAGGGACTGGAACTTGCACCTGCACTTGGACAAGGCCTAAAGGGTGACAGAATTAGACTGAGGTTCTAGGTACTTACAGCCATTATTGTTCGGTGAATGTGGGTCAGATATCTGCACACCTGGGTGACCTGGTTAATAGTTGGTGTTTCTGGGGAAAATAACCAAGGATATGTTGAGTTGAGAGGCTGAACCCCTCATCCTGGACCTCTGACAAGCTTGGTGAGCTGAGGCTGGGGAGAGGCCAGGACTGGTCTTGGGCATCAACACAAAGATGCTTGGATTCCCAGATCCTCTGTGTGTGGCCTGCACTGTCCACCCCTCCTGGTGACCTCCCTGATTCAGACATGTGGACTGTGCATCTGTGACCTGCCAGCCCTTCAGGGAGCCAGAAACCAAGCAGGTGCTGTGTGCCCGGCCCCGTGTTTCTTACAGATGAGGAAGCTGAGGCAGAGAGGCCAGGCTGTTCATGTAAGAGTTTGTAGCTGATGGCCAGCAGGGCTGGGGTTTGAACTGCATCCTGAGTGTGTGCACTTAGCCCTGACCTATGAATGAGATCATTTCAACGGGTGATAAATGCTATTGCTATCGGGAGTGGGGGGCTTTGTAGGAGGTCCATGGAATAGATGTCGTGTGAGCCCAGACCTGAGTCCTTCAGGGGACAAAAATCAGAGCCCAGACCTGAGCCCCAGGGGACAAAAATCAGGGAATCTTGACGTCTAGAGTTCAGTCTAATGAAACATAGGAAAGATTTTTTGATTCCAGGGGGCCCCGGTGAAAGGGATCCTGATGTTGGCTGGCCTCTTAATTTATAATATATTTTTATTTATTTATTTATTTTGAGAGAGAGAGAGAGAGAGAGAGAGAGAGAGAGAGAGAGAGAGATACAGAGACAGAAAGAGAACTAAACTGGGGGAGCTCCCAGTTCAGCACATGGTTCCGCACCGGCTGGGGCCGGGATTTGATCCTCGGTCCCCGGCGCTGCAAAGTGAGCACTTAACCCACTGAGCCATCCCGGCTTCCCATGGCTGGCCTCTTGACACATCAAGGTGCAGAGACCCAGAGAGACGAGGGGGGCTGGTGTATGAGCCCCCAAGCTCGCCCCTCCATCCCAGGCAGTGTGGGAGAGGAGACCGGGGTGAGCAGCTGGGCTGAGAGCATGGGGTTTAGGAAGAAGGGAGCCCCTCCATTCAGGGCAGGAAGCCACACTGAAACCAGAGCTGTGGGGAGGGATGGCTGGATGGGACCCAGGAGTCCTGGGGGCTGGGCCCTCTCCACTGCTCCACACCCAGCTGACCTATTTAAGTGGGTAAGTGATGTGACCTGTGCTCTCACTCAAAAACCTCAGCCTCTCATCTTTTCATCATCGTGGGAATTCATTTCTCGGGGAGGGGAGGCAGCGTGGCCTTCCTACCCTCTGGGGAGGGCAAGCAGCCCGCCCCCTCGTCCCCATCTCCCCCTTTCCTTTCCTAGGTAGGACCTGGGCCCAGCCCCGCAGGCTCCAGCCTGACACCGCACGCAGCTGTGGTTTGGGATGCCCGGGCGGGGGCGGGTCACAGCAGAAGACAAGAGTTGGAGCATCGGGGTTGAGGAGCAGCGGATTTCTCCCCACCACCCTGCCCTGCCTGAGCTGTTGAGTGGCGGGACCCCATCCTCAGGAGTGGCTGTCCCTAAATTCCAGATTCCCCCCTCCCCCGCCCCTGCTGGATTAGCACTGTGGGCGGGCATTGAGCCCACAAACCAGGGAGCTGGCCACACATCCTGGGGCCACTTCTTAGCTTGGGTGACATCCATGCCCTTCACCATGGGATGCTGTTCTGAGCCCAGAGAGCCGCTGCCAGAGAGGGGCTCACCCCCACCCCGTTGTGATCCTCCCAGGCTGGTGGTGGAGTCTGGATCCAGGGCCCCGGAGCCTCCCCCTTTCCATTTGAAGGGGGGCACTGGTCACCATCTCCTCCTCAGGAGGCCATGACAAGGAACACATGAGTAAATCCCCTAGACATGTTTATCCTAATTTGTCACAAACTCCAACTCCCGCCTATCTGTGCCACAGCAGGGTGGTAGTGAAGGGGGAGGGCTGATAAAGGATTATATGACTGCTCCTTAAACCGCCCAGACCAGATACCAGGAACTCCCATCACCTCTGGCCTCTTCCACGCAGCTCAGTGCTGTCTCCTCTCCCGCGATGGCCCCTCCTGCGTGCAAGCTGTTCAAATTCATTCGTCCCATTTTCCAAACGGCTGAGCTTGGAATCACTCAATCAACCAATTATCGACAGCCCCGTGCGCAGGCCCCTGGAGCTTCCTGCGCGGCCAGTTCGGCTTTCCTCCCCAGAGGCATCGTGGAACCTTTCCAAGACAAAAGGCGGAAGGAAGTGCCACCATGTGGACACAGAAAAGATAACAGTCCTGGCGGCTCCAACCACAGCCCACCCCCACCCCCCACTGCCGCATCACAGAGCAGGGTCGGTGGGATGAGCATTAGCTCCCCGTTTCAGGGAAACTACACGATGGACCCAAGGTCCCCCATCTAAACTCAGGTGGCCTGGGCCCCTCTGTGCTTTTTCCCACCTGGTCACTGCTGCTGGGTCCATTCCTGCCCTTCCTGGGTTCACACTGTGAGAGAACCCTATTTCCCAGATCTGGCTGGGTTCAGCCCATAGGGGGCACTGGTGCAAGGCGGTCAGGAGCAAGGGAGAGGTGCGGTCTTTCTCCTCTCTCTCATGGACCTGTCTCCCCAAGGCTCCTACTGCTGGGCTCCAGTAACGCCACACCCTCCTCCTGTTTCTAGTTGCCTCCTTTCTCCCTATTCGGTCTTTAAAAAAATCATGATCACTAATCAGCATTAATTGAAGTCATGGTCCAATACACATAGCATAAAACTTACAGTCTTAACCGTTCTTTATTTTTAAGATTTATTTTTATTGTTTTTGACAGAGAGAGACAGAGAGAGAGAGAGGGAGAAGGGGGAGGGCCCAGAGCAGTCTCCATAGTTGCACATCATTAGTTTTCTACATAGTTTTGTTCCACAGGTGGGTGCAGGGCTGCACAGGGCAGGAGCTGGCCAGGGGCCTCCCACATAGGAAGCTCACCCCAGTGAGAACCAAACTGGGGGCACACCCCAGTTCATCATGTGGGTCTGCACAGGCTGGGGCTGGAATTTGATACTGGGACCCCGGGGCTGCAATACAAGTGCTCAACCTTGTGAGCCACCCCAGCATCCCCCTTAACCATCCTTTTTTATTTTTTATTTCTTTAAAGATTTATTTTATTATTTTTGACAGACAGAGAGAAGGGGGAGGGCCCAGGGCAGTCTCCATAGTTGTATGTCATCAGTTTTTGACATGGTTTTGTTCCACACAGGTGGAGGGGGGCTGGTACGCAGGGCAGGAACTGGACTGGGGGCTGAACCAGGGGGCCTCCCACACATGGGAAGCTTGCCCCAGCTAGAACCGAACTGGGGGCCACACCCCAGTTCAGCATATGGGTCCTCACAGACCAGGGCTGGGATTCAATACTCAGTCCCCAGGGCTGCAAAGCAAGCATTTAACCTGCTGAGCCATCCCAGCTGCCCCTCCCTTAACCCCTTAACCATTCTTTTTAAAAAATATATTTTTTAAATTGTTTTTGACAGACAGAGAGAGAACCAAACTGGGGGAACTCCCCAGTTCAGCACATGGGTCCACACGGGCCGGGACCGGGATTCGATCCTTGGTCCCCGGCACTGCAAAGTGAGCGCTTAACCCACTGAGCCATCCCGGCTTCCCCCTTAACCATTCTTGACTATACATTTCAATGGTATTAAGCATGTTCAAGTGGTTGTCCAACCACCATGATCATTCATCTACAGAACTTCCTCATCTTTTCAAACTGAAACTCTGTTTCCATTAAACACTAACTCCCCATCACCCTCCCTGAGACCCAGGCACCCACCATTCCATTCAGCACTTTAAAAAAGATTTATTTATTGAAATATTTTATTTTATTGTTTTTCACAGAGAGACAGAGACAGAGAGAAGGGGGAGGGCCCAGAGCAGTCTCCATAGTTCTATGTCATTGGTTTTTGATATGGTTTCATTCCACACAGGTGGGCGGGAACTGTGCAGGACAGGAACCGAACCGGGGACCTCCCACATGGGAAGTTTGCCCCAGCAATAACTGAACTGGGGCCACACCTCAATTCAGCATATGGGTCCCCACGGGCTGGGGCCAGGACTTGATCCTCAGACCCTGGGGCTCCAAGATGAGCATTTAACCCTCTGAGCCATCCCAGCAGTTACCAGTTGTGCTGCAGTTCAGCATGAGTTTGCACAGGCCAGGGTCAGGATTTGATCTCTAGACCTTGCGGTTACCAGGCAAGAGTTTAACCTGCTGAGCTATCCCAGCGTCTGTTACTTTCTTTTTTGGTTTGTTTTTTATTAGTCATCTTAATGGGTGTGAGGTGGCATCTTATGGATTGCCCCATTTGTTTTTTATGTCTCTGTATTAAGTTTTTTGCCCAGTGATGTGCTGTGGGCTCTGACCAAACCCAACTGATATGCCAGTACTATTTGTAGTTTGACTATCATGCTCAAGGGCAGGGGTGAAAAGCCAACAGGTCCAGGCTCAGGGAAAACAGGGGTGCACAAGATTATGGGGGTTCAGGGTATTGAGGTGGACTGCATGTAGTGGATGCCTGAGGCCCTAGCCTAGTGTTACCATGTGAAGCCAGATTCACCAGACCTTACAATTATTTGGCTTTGTGTTGTGAAATCTCAATTTTTTATATCTCAATGGTGAACTTAAGTCACATTTTAATCTTTTGTCTTATCCTTTAAGAGGACCTCATACCAACTACTCCAGGGCCCCAAATGTTTGAAGGCAGCCTTCAGAAATGTTTTATGGAACCTGTGTGTATGTGTATGCGGGGGGGGGGGATCTCGGCCCCGATCACAGCACCCCCGCCCCAATGGTCCGTTCTTATTCTGGACTCAGCTCAAATGTCACCTCCTTAGAGAATCCTTCCTTGCCTCCCCTATGCTCTTTCCTGCCAGGTATGTGTCTGTCCCATTACCTTGTTTAGCATTCTTCTAAAATACAGTAACTGTATGTTTCCCCTTCTAAAAAGTCAGGTCCTTGAGGGCATAGGTGTTTACTCACCTTTATTGTCTTTAGTTCACTGCAATGTCCCACAGGCCTAGAACAGATGGCCTGGCACACAAGTGACCAATAAATGTGTGCTGAATGGAGAGCAGATTTAACAAAACCCCAACTCAGGGAAGCGCCCAGCAGAGTTGTTCCCCAGGTGAGCCCCGTATCACCCTCGAGCCTGTAGCCTGTCCTGAGCTCTGGGTAAATGCTCTTTCCAGATCCTTCTCACTGCTACTGAGTCCAGCTCATTAACAGATGGAGGAAGGGAGGGAACAGAAGACGAAAGCACATCACGTTTAGCCAAATGGTTCATTTAAGAAATGTAATCAGGGAAAGCCGGGACGGCTCAGCGGGTTGAGCGCTCGCTTTGAGGCCATGAGGACCGAGGATCGAATCCCGGCTCCGGCCCAGGCAGGACCCACGTGCTGAACTGGGGAGTTCCCACAGTTCGGTTCTCTAACTGTCTCTGTCTCTGTCTCTCTCTCTATCTGTTAAAAAGTAAAATAGAAATAACTATGCACTGAAGACAAAAAGATAATTTCTCTCTCTATAAATGTGAAAAGATAAAAAAAAAAAAAAAAAAAAAAAAAAAAAAAAAAAAAAAAAAAAAAAAAAAAAAAAAAAAAAAAAAAAAAAAAAAAAAAAAAAAAAAAAAAAAAAAAGAAATGTAATCAATCACAGTAAAACATTCAGACTAGAAAAACATTCTATACAGTCATTTAAAATCAAAAGCCATCCCCCAAAGCAACCCACATAGCCAGCATGGGCCCAGTTCTCTTGAAGTGTGCTGCTCAGAAGCTGAGTGCACCATCTATACAGAAAGACGAGGCATCTCAGGGAGTCACTCCCACTGCACACCCCCACCCCTCTGCTCCGCCAGGGTCACCAGACAAATGCAGCACCCAAGGTTTGCAAAAATAAATAGATATTTTTTCATATATATGAGTGATAAATGTTTCCACAAATATACAAAGTG
Source organism: Craseonycteris thonglongyai (assembly GCA_004027555.1). Classification (NCBI taxonomy): domain Eukaryota; kingdom Metazoa; phylum Chordata; class Mammalia; order Chiroptera; family Craseonycteridae; genus Craseonycteris; species Craseonycteris thonglongyai. Next base: position 84,262 of record PVKE010001786.1, read on the forward strand.
CAAACAAAATGCCCCACTCTCCTGTATGAGGTTTTACTTACAGGCTTCAGAATGAGAAACTGTTTCCTACAGGGTAACGTAGTGTTTAGTGGTTATAGTGCAAAATTGACAAGAAAGCCTCAGAGGTTGCTGAACTGTCTCTTTGATTGTAAAAGTGACAAGTGTGACAATTTCAGAAAGCATCCTTGTTTCTTAAGTCCCATACAATGACCACACCAAGGGGATATCTTACAGGGCTGAAGCATCATGCACATTTCAGATGGACGCCCACCAGTGACAACTGTCTTGGTGGCAGAAATTAATGCTCAGGGGTATTTGCACAGAAGTGGAAACACTAGCCAAGTTGTCCCAATCTTGGCTTTGAAGTGCTGGGAGAAAGGCTGGAGATAGCACTTCACACCCTATCCCCCAGGCCCTCTGCAGCCTAGCAGCTCATCCCGGCCACGACCGAAAACAGTGCAAAATAATAACAACAAATGTTCACTTTTCACGATGTACAAGCCTGAACTGGAAAAGTGCAAGGGTACCTGGGAGGGGCTGGGGTAGGGAGCATGGCTGGTGTCCAGACAGCCACCCCTGGGCTGAAGGACAGTGCTGGAGGTCAGAGGCCATTTATCTTCACACACAAGATACCCAGGTATGTCAGGCACTTAATAAGTATTAGGGCGATGGGTGGCTCAGGCTTTCCCTGGGGAACTGTTGAGGTTTTGGTGAATGAATGAGGCTCAGTTGGCCACCCCCAATCCAGTGTGCTGGATTAAGTCACATCAATACCAATACCAGGGTCCACTTCCTGGCTTAAGGTAAGGAGGGCACATACTCAGCTTAGAAAACACTAATTCAATCCTGATCTGGGGGTGGCAGAGCAAAAGCTTATGCTGGCATCCAGGAAGGCTTGCAAGGCAGAGGTAAACACATTTACTCCTGAGTTTAGGGCCCAGCAGCTGCCTGGGGCCCTGTGGGTAGCACCTGCTCTCCTGTATTCAAAGCCACTTGCTTTCTCTCTCAGTGCCCGTCCATAAGTCCCTCAGGTGAGGAGCCAGTTGAGCAGGAGAGAAGATCAAGAAAAACATCCTGACTAGAACCCATTCTGTGTGCACCGTCACCTGCCTCCCAGATGAATAAATATATAAAACAAAGCTCTGGCAGACAGGCCCGCGGCTGCCAGCGCTGAGGTGCAGCCGCCAGCAGTGCTTTTGGCCACTTCTTTCTCTGAACAACGGAACAGGAGGGCATCGAGGTCTCAAGAAGGGTTCTGGACAGGTCAAGGGCCTGGGGAGAGTGTTCTTCCTGCTCCTGATGGGCTGGCTGCAGGTTCTGGGGAGGAAGAGGGCTTGAAGCAGAGGCTCATGCCACGTCATCATTCAGGCTGACCATCTGTCTCTGTCAACGAAATTGTAAATGCCGGAAATAATCAGTCCAGCATTCAGTAAACACAACCGGAGGCCACCTGCTCCTCGTCACCCGCCTGGACCGGCAGTCAACTCCGCCCTGGTCTGGCTCCTGCCTTCCGCCCCAGTCTGTTTCCCCCATGGCCGCCAGAGGGCGCCGATGAACACCCGAGTCAGGTCCTGCCCTCTCCCTTCCCGTCTGTCCTCCCTCCCGCAGCAGCCACCAGGGGAGCCTGTGAACACCTGTGTTAAGCCGCGTCCCTTCTCCACCCAGAACCCTCCCACCTCACTTAGAGCAAAGCCCAAGTGCTCCCCGTGGCCCACAAGGTCCCGCCCATCTGCTTGGCCCCTTCCTGCGCTTGTCTCCTCCCTCTTTTCCCCTCACTCTCTCCAGTCTGGCCACACTGGCTGCCTCAGGGTTCAAACACACCAGGTTTGGCCCAGCCTCGGGATCTTGGCACAAGCGGTGCCCCCTGTACACCGCACACTCCCTGCTCAGGGAGGTCCGCCCAAACCACCTTACCTGAATTTGCCCCCTCTCCCTCCCAGCCCCTACTGCCTTTCCTGTGTTCTGCTACCTTTTCAGCCCTCCCTGTCCCCCACCGTGAGGATCTTACCCCTTCCTCAGGGAGCCCTGGCCCAGGGGCTGGGTGGGACACTCACCGAGGGGTAGGTGTAGCCGACCTGGCTGTGGCAGATGTGGACCTCGTCCTCCGTGGTCTTCTGGTACACGGGGTTGTCGAAGTTGATGCTGTTGATGCTCTTCAGCCGCCAGTTCTTCCAGAGGAGAAAGGTCCCCACGCACAGGAGGGTAAACAGCACTGTAGGGACAAGCAGCATGGTGTGATGCCCCACCCTGCCCCTCGCCCCGAGTGTGGAGTAATGCCGCCTTCACCTCCAGCCCTTTTACTTATAATGATTTTGTTCTGATTTAAAACACTAGTTGTCCATTGCCATGCTCACTTCCGCAGCACATATACTAAAACAGTATTTGTCCATTGTAAAAAAAATCTCTCACTTCACTGTGACTGCCTTGCCCCAGAAATGCTCGACTGCTGTCCATTCTTCCAGGGTTCTTCTAGAATCATGCACATGGGGCTTTTTCTAAGAAATGGCGTTGTCCTCAATAGGACCACAACCACGCTCTTCTGTGTCCACGCGGGTGCAGCTGGCTGGCTTTTTCCACCACTTATGGTTGTGCCTCAGGATAGCATACCCTGTCCTCTCCCCACCCCTTCCGCGCCATCCAGGCCTGAAGGACTCATTCAGCCCAGGCTTGTAAGAGTCTGGCAAGTGCCCAGCAGGTAGGAGAAACTCAGGCTCTGCTGGGAAGACACAGGGCACATGCCTTCCTTCAGCAGCCACCAGGGAAGTGAGGGTGCCACCTGCCATGTCTGTCAACCCGCAGTCAGATGACTGTTGGGCACCGAAATGCAGGTCTCTGTGAACAGGCTGGGTGTTAAAGTGATACCTTGGAAGGGTTTCCTCAGAAAAGAAAAAATGATGTGGGGAAGCTGGGATGGCTCCGTGAGTTGAGCGCTCGCTTTGCAGCCCCAGAGACCAAGGATCGAATCCTGGTCCTGGCCCATGGGGACCCACATGCTGAACTGGGGTGTGCCCCCAATTCAGTTCTTGCCGGGGCCTATGTGGGAGCCCCCAGCCCAGTTCCTGCCCTGCGTAGCCCTGCGCCCACCTGGGGAGTGAAACTATATGGAAAACTAATGCTGTCAACTATGGAGACTGCTCTGGGCCATCCCTCTTCTCTCTGTCTCTCTCTGTCTCTCTCTCTCTCTGTCAAAACAATAAAAAAAATTAATCTTTACGAAAAAACGGTGTGATGCTCACCCCAGCTATGACTGACAGGGCTGAGGGAGGGAAAAGTAGAGCACTACAAACTCGCCTCTGCTAGAGACCTATTCACCCGCCTCCCCTAGGTGTCAGCGAGGCCTTTCCTGCAGCGCCTGTCCCTGCATACCTCCCAGCCCAGCCCCATCTCCCCGGGACACAACAGCTGTCTCACTTTGCTCACTGTCAGCTCCCGGGGCCGAGTGTTTATTTCTCTCACAGCTCTGTCCCGTGTCCAGAAGCAGGCTTGGTACACAGTAGGTGCTCAACTAGATTGATTAAGTGAAGGAAGCTAGAACGGGGGGGGGGGGTACAGTGATGAAGGACATGAGGTGGGGATGTCCCATTTTTGGGAGAAAAAGCATCTGGCTGGGCAGGGAGTTCAGTGAACTAGGGGAGGATGGGCTGGCGGACTTACCAATGGGGAGGACAATGTACAGTGCTCCCATGCTCCTGGGCGTCTTCTTATCCCCTCTGTTAGCAGCGTCACCTAGGGTTGTGTGGGAGAAGGGAGAAAGGAGACTCAGATCCTCAGTCAGGGCCATGGAAACACAGGGGTATGATGATCGACACACAAAAGTCTTCTCATTGCCCTTACAACTGCAGGCTTTCCTCTTGGAGACAATGGCCCCTCCCCCAGTGCCTCTCACTGCTGGGCTGGAGAATCCTCTTCTAACTGAGCCTGGTCCTGTAACCCCAACTGCTAACAAATGAAGTCCAGGGGCAGGCCAGTGTGGTGCCCCTCAAACCTGGGAGGTGCTCCAAGTTTCTCTGCACTTTTATTTCCAATGGTCACTGGTGGAATTTCTCAACCTGGTTCTGCATTTGATGGCTATGAGCCTATTCTGGATGGGACAGGGGCCACCCTCTGCCCTAGAATGCTCACCAATTCCAGAGCCTGCGCTGGATCACACCAAACCCTATAGTCTATGTCAACTGTCCCCAGCCAATAAAAAATATGGGGGGAGACCTCATTATATAATCACTAACCACACATGTGCACCTGGGCCAAACAATGTAAGGGCTCCATGCAGGCAACAGTTTATAGGTCTCTAAACAGGCAAATAGGCTGAGAAGACAGAATAAGCCACACCAGGGCCACCTGGGTTTTAATTCTACCCACTGTTGGATGTGTGTGTATGAAGTTTATACTCAGTCTTACATTTGCACATATTTAGGAAACCTTGTAACAGAAATAATTTAGGGCAGCAGCAGGGTCCTTGAGAAGTTTTTCCCTTAAGAGGTCTTCTTTGCTAAACTCCAGAAGCCCTGCAGGGCCATCTGTGAAATGGTTTTCAAGCAGCGGCCCCCTCCAGTGAGGGTTCCAGGCCTCCCACAACCACAGAAGTTCCTGATTTATCTAGTTTATGGCTGAACAAAGGCTTCCGCTACTCTGAGGGGGAAAAAATTGTCTGAAACTTGCTGATGCGACTTTTTTTTTTTTTTTTTTCCCTGGCCAAAAAGTCCATGAGCTTCATTTTCAGCTCCTCAAAAAATCCAGGTCGGGCGCACTCTGGTGGACAAAGATGTGAATGGCGAGTCTTTGGTCAATTTACTGAGAGCCCACCTCTGACTTCCTCCAAGGAGGTTCATGACCTTCAGGCCAGACTAGGGTGAAGAGAATAAGGCATTGGCCTCAGGTACAAACTTAAAGGGGCTCCCCAAAGCTCAGTAATCCAGTAGTATTTTAATGTGTTATTCTTAAAAATCAAAATTCCAATACCCCCGTAATGAACAAAATATCCAGCTTTTTAGGAAGACTGGATCTGATGCTACTCCTGCCTCACCGGGATCGTGGCTCCGATCAAACTTTATTTACAAGACTAGGTAGTTGGCTTTGCAGGCTGTAGTTTAATGATTTTATTTTTATTTATTTATTTATTTATTTTTATTTTTGACAGGGAGAGAGATACAGAGACAGAGAGAACTGAACTGGGGGAGCTCCCAGTTCAGCATATGGTTCTGCACGGGCCGGGGCTGGGATTCAATCCCCGGTCCCCAGCACTGCAAAGTGAGCACCTAACCCACTGAGCCATCCCGGCTTCCCCATGATTTCATTTTTCAAAAAATACCAGATAGGGGAAAGCCGGGACGGCTCAGCGGGTTGAGCGCTCGCTTTGAGGCCATGAGGACCGAGGATCGAATCCCGGCTCCGGCCCAGGCAGGACCCACATGCTGAACTGGGGAGTTCCCACGGTTCGGTTCTCTAGCTGTCTCTGTCTCTCTCTCTATCTGTCAAAAAGTAAAATAGAAATAAATATGCACTGAAGACAAAAAGATAATTTCTCTCTATAAATGTGAAAAGATAAAAAAATAAAAAAATAAAAAATAAAATACCAGATTAGGGATGCCAGGATAGCTCAGTGATTGAGCACTTGTCTCATAATCGTGAGGTCCGGGTTTCGATTTCCAGCCCCAGCCTGAGCAAACCCACATGCTGAGCTGTGACACAACTGGTAACCACCAGGATGGCTCAGGAGTGAAGGTTCTTGCCTTCTATGGGGGAGGCCTCTGGGTCAGTTCCCATCCCATGCAGCCCCACATCCAGCTGTGTGGAATGAAACCACGTCACAACAAATGGTGTACAACTATGGAGACAGCTCTGGGCTCTCCCCCTTCTCTCTCTCTCAAAACAATTGAATGGGTCTCTAAAAAATAAAATAAAATATTTGGGTTCTGGGTTTATTGATGCCTCCTTGGATGCTCAACCAAGGAGTGCCTCACCTGCCTCACCCTAGTCCTGGCCCTGCTGAGCACACATCTGAAAACAGGGTAGAGAATGGCCCTGGATAACATTTCAGACTTCTGGGCCCCTGTGCCTGCCAAGCTCTGGGGCCAGCAGCCACCATGTGTTCAGGCTCTTCCTACGAGTTAGCCCAAGCAATCCCTACTCTTCCTGGGAAGTAGGCGGGCATTCACTCTAGCCTCACTTTACAGGTAGAAAAACTGAGTCTTCAGAGATGCACAGACCATGTCAGAGACAGTCAGCAAAGGAGCCCATGGAGGGGCTCACCCCAGGGTGGTCCCAGCCTTTACCTTGGTGGGGTGTAGTCACACTCTCAGTGGCGGATTCAGGAATGGCTGTGCGCTTTGGCCCTCGGGTGCTCACTACAGGTTTAGTGTCTGAAAGAATAAACATGGGGAAGCTGGGATGGCTCAGCGGGTTGAGCCCTCGTTTGGCAGCCCCAGGGGCCGAGGATCGAGTCCCGGCCCCGGCCCATGCGGACCCACATGCTGAACTGGGGTGTGTTTCCCATGCGGGAGGCCACCAGTTCAGTTCTCCCCCTGCGTGGCTCCCGCCCACCTGTGTGGAACAAAACTATGTCGAAAACTGATGACATGCAGCTATGGAGACGGCTCTGGGCCCTCCCCCTTCTCTCTGTCTCTCTCTGTCTGTCAAAAACAATAAAGTAAATCTTAAAAAAAAAAAAAGAATAAACATTTCCTGAGCACCCTGTGGCCTGTGGCCTGAAGGCGGCTGACAGCTCTGTGCTGCTAATGACAACGTGTAGGAAGTGAGCTCCCTCAGCTACAAAGAAAGAACTGAAAATAAATGCAGTGGAAATATAAACCCACTAGTATTCACGTTATTACATTATTTGTTTTTTCAAAAAGGGAGATTTTCAGTGTTATGGCCACACTGGCTCCAAACTGAAACTGTTTCTGAGGATGAGATGAACTGACAAGGACAGTTCCTCACTCGATATCCATGTCTAAAATCAGTCACCTCCCAAGGGGTCTGGGAAAGAGTGAACTAAACATCAAAGGTAAACTGAGTCTAAGTGCCCAGCACAGTGCTCACATACCTAACATTCAAGAAAGGCAGACTCTGGTTATCCCAACTCGGGAGTCCTTACAATAGTCTACTGGGCTTCGCTCTCCCATTGGACAGATGAGCAAAGAGAGGCTCAGGAAGGCCCAGCTGCAGGGCTGAGCCTCAAGGGTGGCAGAAACAGGACTTGTGCTGAGAGGGCTGGCACCCCCACCTGTGAGGCAGTCCCTCTTGTCCTGGGCCAGCAGCATGCCGTCGGGGCAGGCACAGGTAAACTTGGGTGAGTAAGGGTTGATCTGCGGGGCCGGGAGACACAGGTACTGGCAGCCACCATTGGGGAGGGTGGTCCTCTCACACCAGTTCACCCCTGAGGAAAAAGTGGGGAAGTCGGTGTGAAAATGAGGTCAAGAAACTCTAGAAAATTCCAGTGCACCAAAGGGAGGGGGGCGACCATCCCATCTTTACCTCTTGGCTGGGTGAGGTTGTGAAAAAGGACAAGGTCCTCTGGGGACAACAAGTTTTCTGCCATCAAATTAATGTCGGACCCCGTGAGGCGGTTGGCACTGAAAATGGCTTCATTGATGATATCTGTCCAAAATACTTTATCCTGCATGGGCATTAAGGGAGATGATAGGTCCCTTCTTAACCTTCAGCGTAGGATAGACCGCAGTCTTCCCAACCTCTGAATCTCTGGGCTTCTATAGGAAGAAGCAATTGAGATGCTAGCATCATTTCTTCTTTTCTAAAACAAATTTTAGGGGATGCCAGGAAAGCTTAGCAGGTTGAGCACTGGCCCTGCATCTGTGAGGTCCAGGGATCAAATCCCACCCTCGGTCAGTGCAAACCTATATGCTAAGCTGTGGATGTAGCTGGTAACCACCGAAATGGCGGTGAAGGTTCTCACCTCCTATGCAGGAGGCCCACATTCGGTTCCCGCACCATGCGGCCCCACACCCACCGTGTGGAATGAAACGATGTCACAACTAAAGACGTACAACTACGGAGACTGCTCTGGGCCCTCCTCCCTTCTCTCACCTTCTCTCAAGCAACAAATCTTTTTAAAAAATTTTAAATTGTGATAAAATATACATAACATAAAATGTGCCATCTTAAACATTTTTGTGTCTAGTTCTGTGGCATTCAGCACCTTCATACTCTAGTGCTACCACACTCTCATTCATCTCCAGAACTTTCTCATCTTCCTAAACTGACACTCTGTTCCCATTAAACACTAACTTCCCTCTCTCAGCCCCTGGCTCCCACCATCTACTTTCTGTGTTCTACAGATTTCACTACTCTAGGGATGTCCTTTAAGTGGAATCATACGGTATATGCCCATTTGTGTTTGGCTTATTTGCCAGTCAAGTTTCATCCACGCTGTAGCCTGTGTCAGAATTTCCTCCCTTAAGGTTGAATTAAATATTCCACATTTTGTTTATCTAGTTACCCTTGACAGACACCTAGGAGTTGCTTTCCCCTTTTGGCTATTGAACATGGGTTGATGAATATTGCAACATTTCTTTAGATCAGAATTCCCCTACTGGGGCACTATTTGGGGCTGGATAATCCTTCTCTCATAGGCTGTTTAGCAGCATCCCTGGCCTCCACCCACTAGATGCCAGTAGTAAACACACACACACACACACACACACACACACACACACACACACACACACACACA
>PVKE010001787.1:0-46165 GCA_004027555.1 Craseonycteris thonglongyai
GCTGTCCAGAAAATACTCAGCTGTGTAACTTGAAAAATAGAGGCATTTATGGCTGGATAGTTTTTTGGGTTTTTTTAATAAGATTTTTTAAGAAGTGTTTTTGACAGAGAGATAGAGACAGAGAGAAAGGGGAGGGCCCAGAGCAGTCTCCATAGTTGTATGTCATCAGTTTTTCGACATAGTTTCATTCCACAGGTGGGCGGGGCCGTGCAGGACAGGAACTGGGCTGGGGCCTCCCGCGTCGGAGGTACGTGCCCGTGAGCCAGGGACTGAACCGAGGACTCCTACATGGAAGCTCACCCTGGCAGCAACCGAACTGGGAGCCTCCCACCCCCATGGGAAGCACACCCCAGTTCAGCATATGAGTCCACACAGGCCATGCCTGAGACTCGAGCTTCAGACCTTGGGGCTGCAAAGCAAGTGCTGAACCCTCTGAGCCATCCCTGCTTCCCTGGATAGTTTTTACAGACAGCCCTTGTATGTGTATATATAATTATTACATGAACATATAACATAAAATATTATATATAACTTAAAAGAAAGTGTCAATTTATACTTACATCACACTTATAACTATGTTTAGATTTAGATATATGGGTACAGGGTTTTTCTGTCTCCCAGAATCTTAAAAAGCAGTGATCTGTAAGCAGTGACGCTCAGCCCACCTGTGCACCCCTCGCCCACCTCCCAAGGGGCTCAGCTCACCACTGCTAGGGACACCCTTCCCGGCCCTGCCATTTAAAAAATCTCTGCACATAATCTGTTTCCTCCTCTTCATATGGCTTTATACTCCTCAGTGTGGCCGCTTAAGCCCTTCAGAGCTTGCACTTCAGCAAGCAGTTTCCAAGCTTTGGTTTAAGGGGCAGAATCTCCTTTTTTCAAGTGGAATCTTAAGGAAAACCCTGAAGCTGCTAGGTTTGGAGGGAGGGCCAAGGCCTTGGTAACACTTGTTACCTCCCTCCTCAGTTTGCTAAGCGGCCCCTCAGGATGAGCCGTGGACACGCAAGGGAACGTGCCCGTCGAGCCCGACGGCAGCACACCATGGCCTTGGTGGGATTTTATTGCCGTTAATATTTCCCAGGTGCCCTTGCGTGGTCTGGAAAGTGAAGAGGTTCAGTGGGTACGTTGAGGCTGTAGATGAAGGGCAGGGCTGGCAGACTTTTGATGGTGTGTCTGTTGGGTCGCCTTCCCAGGTGCCGTCAACGAGAAGGCCACGCACCCTGGGTACTACGAAGACCTGGTGGAGAAGTCCATGGGCAAGTACAATCTGGCCACGGAGGAGATCGAGAGGGACTTGCACCGCTCCCTCCCGGAGCACCCGGCCTTCCAGAACGAGATGGGCATCGCCGCCCTGAGGAGAGTCCTGACAGCTTACGCTTTTCGAAATCCTAACATAGGCTACTGCCAGGTAAATGTCACCGACGGTTTACAGGGGTGCCCATCCTTGTGGCTTCCCTGGGCCACACTGGAAGAAGAACTGTCTTGGGCCACACATAACATACACTCACACTAACGATAGCTGATGAGCTAAAAAATTAAAAATCTCAAAAAAAAAAAATTGAATGTTTTAAGAAAGATTACGAATTTGTGTTGGGCTGCATCCAAAGTCATCCTGGGACGCATGCAGCCTACAGGCTGGGGGTTGAACAGCTTCGTTTATACAAAAAAAAATTTGTTTGGGGAGCCAGTAAATAATAAGTAAGGCTTTGTGGTTAACAGGACTATCACTATCCCCGGGTTTCTTGACCTTGGCTCTATGGACTTTGTGGACTCATGATAATTCTGGTGCAGGGCCGTCCTGAGCTTTATGGGAGGTTTCATAGCCTCAGCCCACTGCATGTCAGAAGAACCCCCCAATCATGACAACCAAAATGTCTGGACATTTGCCAAGTTTCCCCTGCAGAGCGACATCTCCCTGGGTGAGAACCATCCACTGGGCAGAGAAGACGACAGGCGAGTTCCTTTTCTGGACCCTCCGCTGTCTAGCTGGGGACCTTGCAAAGTCAATCTGGTCTCTCAGATCTACCCCTCAGCCCTCCCCAGGGTGGCAGGGAGCCCACTTGAGCGGCCCTTTAATTCCGCATTCTGGGCTCCACAGGGCTCCTGCTTTGCATCCTCCTCTGCAATGATGTCCTTGGGAATGCAGCTATTATACACTATGGTTATATGTCAGTGCACACTAACATAAACACTTTCTGTAAAAATTGTTGCCACATACCAAGGTTATCTTGTACTCGTCCATGTACCACGATTGGGAAAGCTCAAGATAATGTGACCTTTGGGTTTGAAGGTCGCATATTCAGAGAGGCTTTCCCTGACCATCCAGCCAAAAGCTAAAGGAGGCTTAATTCCTTCTCTCTGTCCAGCTCTCCCTGTACCACGTTATTTTATCTTTTTGATAGCACTTAAATGTACCCCAAAATTGGTTAATTAACCTTTACATCTTATTCTATCTTTGACACCAGTATTTAAGCCCCATGAAACTTTTCACCATTCTGTACCCCCGTCCCATCCTTCAATACCTACCTAGCCCAGAGCCTGTTACAAAGTAGAGTCTTCAACTTATCTTAACTGATAACTAAGGAACTAACTGTGACCACCATCATGTCACGTACTAGAATCGGCTGGTTCATTTCTCAAGTGGAATTTTAGTAATGATTTCATTGGGGAAAATACGGAGTCAGACTTACAGGAGGAAGCCTATTAGGCCACCATTTTTTTTCTGATGTTCTTATAGAAGTCTGAAGAACAATTACTGGTTTCTAGAAGAGCAAAGATAACAGGAGTTAGTTGACTTCTGATATAATAGAGTTCATATTTATCTTTTGATCTTCCTCTTTTTAATTAAAAGACCTATTAAAGTAGTTGATCCTTGAGTGGTATCCTTATGAGAGCTATTTGATAATATCTTTGAATAAAGTCGGTTACTCTGTAATTGTCACTGGTCCCGCCTTCCTTATCCAGATGGAAATAATGGGCAGGTGCTCTGAGGTTAAAAGGTTTCATTGTTCTCTGAGGAGCGTTTCACGCTTTGTGAACTCGGTTCTAGAAACCATGATGGTAGATTAAAAGGGATTTACCTCCCTGAATTAGGGATTCAAACACTGAGCTTTTTGGCAGGTTAGAGATTATGTCAAATAGCCTTTGGAGGCTATGTTTTTGAGTGAGGGTTTGCCTGTCTCAGTCCTCGGTGAGCATTTGACACCTTTAATGGCAGTGGGCCCAAGGGTCAAGGGTTTTTACATGTTTAAAGGGTTGCAAACAAAGCAAAACTGAAAAGAATATGAGTATGTAGCTTGCAAAGCCTTTAACTCTTTTTTTTTTTTTTATCTGCCCTTTAACAGAAAAAAGGTGCTGGCTTCTGTGAGACTACTCAGTGGTGGTTGAGGTTAACAAATTGCTCACCTGTTAAAGTGTGTTTGATGATATCCCTTTCATTCCTCTAGGCCATGAATATTGTCACATCAGTGCTGCTGCTTTATGCCAAAGAGGAGGAAGCCTTCTGGGTACTCGTGGCTTTGTGTGAGCGCATGCTTCCTGACTACTACAACACCCGAGTTGTCGGTATGTGAGGCCTGTAGCTACCACCTTAATCCATATCTCATCAAGAAAATGTTTCTAGACCTGTGATGCTACTAAGCTATGCATTCTAAGCAGACATCCTATTGACAACAAAATAACTGATTGGATGTCACGCAGTCTTTGTAAACTGACTTTCTCAACAACCCTCATAGTTGCCATATCATTGCTTTTTATGGTGGGGACCCCACAGGACAAGAAGACCCCAGAAAGGGAACATGCAGCTGGAACTGATCTGACACCTTGGTCTAGTAGCATGGTAGCCTACAGACCAGGAGCATAGTAACGTGTAACTAGTAATGTAGTGTCATAATAACAGCAGAATAGTTAGGGCAGGGAGCCACATTGTGGAGCTGGATTGTTTGGGTCACGCTGCTTGATGGGGCGCATTGGGAAGAAGGGGTGGGTGTTCACCCGGACCCTTTGTGTGCACCTGCTGCAGGTGCACTGGTGGACCAGGGTGTCTTCGAGGAACTGGCGCGAGATTACGTCCCACAGCTGTACGACTGCATGCAGGACTTGGGCGTGATTTCCACCATCTCCCTGTCTTGGTTCCTCACACTGTTTCTCAGCGTGATGCCCTTTGAGAGCGCGGTTGTGGTTGTTGACTGTTTCTTCTATGAAGGAATCAAGGTGATATTCCAGTTGGCCTTGGCTGTGCTGGAAGCAAATGTGGACAAACTGTTGAACTGCAAGGACGACGGGGAGGCCATGACCGTTCTGGGAAGGTAGTGGACGGAGGCGCCTCGGAAACCTCGCACTTTTGTCTGACTTCTTAGCTTCATGAGTCCTGATTGGCTTGTTGGTAGTCAGTATGCCCACTTCTCTCTGTGGCTGAGGATTTCTTTTCGTACGCTTTGTCTTCAGCAGTTAAGGGAATTTTGTTCCCATTCAGAGTTGGCCGAAATTGGGTGGAGAACCCTAAGGGGAGAATTCCAGCTTCGCCTCCCAGTGACTTCTGATTCATTTCTTCTCCCAGGTATTTAGACAGTGTGACCAATAAAGACAGCACCCTGCCCCCCATTCCTCATCTCCACTCCCTGCTCAGTGACGACGTGGAGCCATACCCGGAGGTGGACATCTTCAGACTCATCAGGACATCCTATGAGGTGGGTCTGGCTGCCTGGCCGAGTGTCGCAGCGCTGAGTGCCGGGAGGGGCTCCACTGGAGACATGCCACGGGCCAACTTGCTTCCTTTTTCCTCCTGAGAACCAGCGGCCGGAGCGAGTAGCTCTGTGCCAGCTGACAGCTTTGGGCTCAGAAATGGACGCTGACTGAGGCCCATGACTTCTGGAGCAGACGGCATGGCACGCTCCCCCCCTGCCATTCTTCACTGTGCCCACCCACCCTGAAACCCGATGTTGCTCCAGTGCAACTCGGAGCAGGTTGAGGAGGCGCTTTGAGGAGCCGCCTGGGGAGCCTAACCCACACAAATCAGGTCACTGCCTGTTCTCATGCCAAGCACTTAGGTCTTCTCTGAAGCAGATAAGCCAATCCTCATTAGTCCAGGACACTGGACTACCCTGCCCCATCCTAGACAAGAGCCAGTCCCAGGATTCCTCTAGAATGGCGTGGCGGGGTGGGGGAGGGTGTATTCTTGTCCATCATGCCCCTGGGCCTGGACTTGAATCCCAAAGCACTGCTTCTAGGGGTGAAGGCACCCATAGTCTCATGGCCTCTGATGGTTCACAGTGCCCTTTGCTCCCCGTGGTTTCTTTACTTGCTGACCTTGGCTTTGCACACTTCCACCGAAGTGATCAGTTGGAGCAAGTGGTCGGGTTCTGCTGGGCAACAGTGCCCTGTACAGAGGTTCTAGGATCCCACGAGTGCTGACTCAGCGTTCCCACTCGCTCCAACCTGGATGAGGGGCAAGTGGTGAGGGACGAGCTGAGATTTCAGGAAGTCCTTCACGGAGTCCAGAAGTTTAGGAAAATTTGTGTGGCTCCGGAAACCTTTCCAGAAACAACTGTTCTTAACTCATAATGGGAGAAAGACCCCTATAAATTTATTATTAAAATTTTTTTTCATTGACATTCCATGTATAATAAAAACAAAACATTTTGGTATGTATTAGAATCATAAAAGTCATACATGTTCATTGCTTTTTAAAAAATGTAGGAATGGTGGGGAAATGTGAAGGAAAAAATACTCTACCCTATGAGCATTTCACCATATTTCCCTCAAGTATGTTGTTTATATTTGCAAGAAACACTTCAAAAATAAGTTCCTACTAAAAAGTGCCTTGTAACATTATTCCATTTCTTTATTTAAAATATAGATAAGCATTCTCTAATGGATTAAATATTGTTTGAAGGCGTGGTTTTAACTGATTCTTAGTATTCTGTTTTAATGAGGTCTCAAAATGTATTTAGCTGGTCCTCATTTGTTGGACATTGACTTTGGTTGCTTCCAAATTTTCAGTATTATGTGGCCAACTGATGTGGTGTGATTAGACATAATAATATGATATACATCATATGATAAATTTGTACACAAATATCACATCTCTGATTGTTTTCTTCGAGTTCACTCTTAGGAATAGATTTACAGCAATAGATCAGAAAGTTTGAGTTATTTCCAAGCTCTTACCACATGCTGTCCAATTTTCACAAAGTTTGTCCCAATTTATATTATTTCCACTGATAGAGATTAAGAATGGCTAGTTCACTTCCCTCTCTCCAAAACTGGTTATTATCATAACTGGATAATTATCATATTTTTTAAAAATCACTGATATTTCTGTCTGACTTATTTCACTTAGCATGTTGATCTCAAGGTCCATCCCGGTTGTCACAAATGGCAGTATTTCATCTTATTACTGAGTAATATGCCATTGTGTAAATGTACCACAACTTCTTTATTACATTGAGCAATTAAAAAGAAATCGTGGCTCCAGGACTTTTGGATCATACTCTTATCAGAAACTTTGGGTGATTATTCTTCCAGAAAAAGAGTCCATGTGATTCAAGGCAATAGTTATTATACGTATTATACCTGCAGGTTGTTTTTCTAAAAGCATCCCCTGAAATCTTTATTATCAAGAGAATTCTAGGCCAAGGTAATAAAGCTCAGTATGTGGAAACTCAGCTTTAGTCTTGACAGCAGATAAGCTAACCTCATGCTGAAATCAGCACTTGGCGCATTTCTAATGGGAATAAGCAGAGAATGGAGACGAGACCAAGGGCTGGTTTTCATTTCCGTCCATCTGGCTGATCCCTAATGGTGGCCCTTTGGCTGCCAGATATCCTATGGCAGGACATGCAGCAGCTTCCTTCCCTGGCTTGGGAAGAGAAGCCCCTTTATTTATATCAGCACCTGCACGACCTGGTCTTCCAGTGCAGGGTGATTGCTGTTTTGTTTTCTCTTTGCTTAGTATCCCGCCACACTCATAAATTTCCAGTGGCTCTCCCACGCATTCCAGGTCACCCTGAAGAGAACACCATTTGCCTCCCCTCCCCACACCCCAACCATTACATGGGTGGTTCTCAATCCTACTGGTGCATTAGAATTTAAAAACGTTTAAGCCAATCTTTTAAAGATATAAACTCCCAGGCTGCATTCAAGACCAATTCAATCTGAATCTCTGGTTTGAAGCCCCAAAATATGTCTCTTTTTCATACATAAATAGCCCTTGTAGACTTATTTAACCCCTTTACTTCCCCCATGAACTGTTGATTTGAGGAAAACTCATTTGGCTCTGAAATTCAGTTCCACAGTTAAGAAGCACGAGAATTTCCTGTTACTTATTCATGGTTGTTAAACGGCTTTACGATAAACCAAGTTAAGCGAGTATTGCCGTATGGCTGAGGATGCCTCCTCATGGGACATGAAATTTCTCGTGTGTATGGGGATTGTGTCTCCACCAGTCCTGCTGACACAACGCTGTATGCTATCAGCAGATTTCTCAGAAATACCAATACTGCTCCTTTTCAGAAATTTGGAACTATCCGGGCAGATTTGATTGAGCAGATGAGATTCAAACAGAGACTGAAGGTCATCCAGACGCTGGAAGATACTACGAAGCGGAATGTGGTAAGTAAGCCCTTTGAGAAGTGGTGTGTGGTCCTTCTCGAACCCCACCGCTCCTCACAGCCCTATTGGCTTGTGAGTTCCTGCTCGACACACTGAAGAAGATTTAAAAGAAAATCAGGAACTTTCCCATGTGGTGTTTCTGAGTTGGTGAGATGCGTTGTGTCTATTCTTTTAGGTACGAACCATTGTGACAGAAACTTCCTTTAGCATTGATGAGCTGGAGGAACTTTATGCTCTTTTCAAGGTGAGTTTCCAAGCAAATCCATGTACATTCAGGGGAATAAAAGAGCTCACTTTAATAATTCAGTTGTAGCTTTTTCTGTTAAGTCATTAAGGGGTAGCAGGAATCCCAACATGCATAAATAGGAAGACAGAGCTGAGAGCATGGAATGGAATACTTAATGTGAACAAATAAACCTATTTTTACAATTCACTTAAGTTGATGTTTTAGTTTTCTTCACTTCCACTTAATAGTGTACCTGTTTCCTTAGACTTAAGAAAATAGAGCATTACTTTATAATATTCATTGGAGCAATGGCAATCGAGTTTAAATTCTGTCGGCAATTCTTATAAATTGTAACCTCCTATATTAAGCTATATTACAACACCCTTAAAAAGAGCTATGTTGCTAGGATATGAACAAAGCTGTTCAGATGTCTAAATTGTTAGCCAAATTAGTTACATTTCTCTGATTTCCATTTTATAATTCAACCTATCCCAGTCTTGGTCCTGACTAAGAAACTATTATGTTAGTAAATAAAGCAATGTAGAATTTTTTTCTTCTAGAAAAAGTATTTTATTCATAACCATCATTATCAACATGATAGGTGAAAATGTGGCACTTGATAGGAAACAAATTTTAAAAGATGCCACCCTGAGGCAGATTTGGTGGGAAACGTGGTATAGGGCCCCCTGGCCCTCACTTCCTTTGAACTGTTTTCGAATTAGTGCTTAGGTCCTTTTTCAGTCTCTGGGCTCCTACCCTCCAAACGACAGGCGATGGAGCTTGGTATGAGCTTCGTGGCCGGTCTTTCCTAATGGTTGGGAGCACCATGAAACGCCTGCACCGTATGCAGGCGGCTTCCGGAATCACATGGGTGCTTTAGTTAGGAGGAAATGCTCCGGGTAACCTTTTCCACTGATGTCTCTTAAATAAAGGGGACTCTTCCCAGGGATGTGTCACCCACACGTGCCACCCAGCAAGGGTTGCTGGGCATCACTGGTGATAGTTCAGAGTACAGCTCAACCCATGCAACCCCTAGGACCTCATCCTCCAGTCCCTCCCTCTGATGTCCCCACTGCCCCTGCCCTACCTGGTTTTGGCTCTGTCCCCACCTCTCCTTCCCCCTCTCCTCCCTAGTCCTCTCTTCTTAACGTTATGAGCTACAATTCCCGGTAAATTATTGTGATAATGACATTGGTCTTCTTTGGCCCCTCCTAAGTGAGAGGAAAATGGAAGTGCTATAGCTCACAACTGTTTCCCTTCCCCTTTTTAGAACCTCTGGGCCAGGGGGAAAGATCTGTTCTGAAAGCGCTTTTTTTCTATTGCAGTGTACACGCTCGTAGTGAAATACTCAGTACAACCAGGAATAAGAAAAAATACAGCGCCCCTTTCATGCCCCTCCCCGCCCCCCACCGACCACCCAGAGCTCGCTGTCAATGTGTGGATGGAAGGGGCTGTCGCGTTGTACATTTGTGGTCTTCCTAGAATGGGTGTCTGTTTCTACCACAATCGATATGACCTCATGAGTAAAGAGGCTGCTGGTTTCCAAGGACAGAAACAGGAAGCTTTTTGTTGGACTCAGATCTCACTTCTCCTCACCATAGTGGCTCCACGGCTCAATTTTTCTAGAGCTATTTTCAGACGCGTGAAGTAGGAGGACCACACATGTGTAGCATGAATACTGTATGGCTATGAGTTTATCTGTGATGTTGGTGAACAGGAGGCAGGGGGTTTATGGGTTGGGAAGCTCAGAATCTCATCATGATCTGCTTTGGCTAACGGGCTGGGTGACCGGTGTAGCCACTTGAACCTGGGACTTCACGTAGAGAACGAGATGGCCACGTGGCCTGTATTACAGATCCTTCTCATGTTAGCATTCTCTTTATTTCTTTTAAGTGGAAAAAAAATGTTTATAGGCATTATTTTTTAGATGCTGTGAGTGTGTGTATTAGGGGAAAGAAAACAGAGAGGGGACTGTTGTTTCCTTTTCTTTTTTCACCTATTCCAGTCACTGAAGCTGATCTTTCATGCCCGATGTTAACTTGCAGAGATGGTTACCATGCAGCTTGTGGGGTGTAGTCAAGTGGAGATACATGCAGAACAAAAAGACAAAGGGGCCCCAAGAGATGCACATGAGTTGACCAGAAGCCTTTTTCAAAATTTGAGGGTGGGTTCTTTCTTCCTGGTATCTGCTGCAAAAGAGAGTCCCTGATATCATTCTTTTTTTTTTTTTTTTCAGGCAGAACATCTGACCAGCTGCTACTGGGGTGGGAGCAGCAATGCGCTGGACCGGCACGACCCCAGCCTGCCTTACCTGGAACAGTATCGCATTGACTTTGAGCAGTTCAAGGGGATGTTTGCTCTCCTCTTTCCCTGGGCCTGTGGAACCCACTCTGACGTGCTGGCCTCCCGCTTATTCCAGTTATTAGATGAAAACGGAGACTCTCTGATTAACTTCCGAGAGTTTGTCTCTGGGCTGAGTAAGGATGGGATGGGATTGCACAGAGAGGAGCTGGGGGGGTGGGGGAGGAGGGGGCTCAGGCCACGGCCTCAGAGGACTGGAGTGAGGGGGCATTTTAGGGTTTGCCAGCTGATTGTAAAATTCGTGTTCAGTTAATACCCATGTTATAGGATTAAATCATTGCCTTCTACATTAGTCTCCAGTTAAATATACATTATCAGAGAATTTGCAAGAGAGTAAAATGCCAGCTAAACACAGAAGCCACAGACATGATAACGTTACAGGAGAAAATGCAATGTTTGGGTGGATTGCTTTGCTTTGACAAAATACATACATAGAGATTTATAGCATATATAATATATTTCATAAAATTTTATTAAAATATCTTGTGATGTTTTTAATAAAGGGCTGGGAAAAAACCAAAGTAGCTCTGCCATCTAAATGGAAGTCTCGTCTCTCCATTTTGCTGGAAGACGGTCCATCGTGAGAATGCACACCTGCCCCTCACAGGCAGCATCTGCCTGTCAGCCTCGCTGTCTGGCCTGTTCCCTGCCCTGGATGCTGCTGGACTCTTGTTCTGTTTATAATTGAGGAAAAAAAAAAAAGCTGTATCATAGTTGAGCTTGGCCCACTAATATGAGGTTGTGGATGTAGCAGGCATTACGATAGGCTGCCAGAATGTGAGAAGAAGGAAAAAATGTGCCTCTCTGTGACCTTGGGCCATGTGACATGCCCAAGGACAGATGAAGGTGTCAGGCAGAGAGCCAGCCAGGATTTCAATAAGTGCCCTCAATCTTTAGGAATAACGACAGGGGAAGCTGGGATGGCTCAGCGGGTTAAGCATTTGCTTTGTAGCCCCAGAGACTGAGGATCGAATCCCGGGCCTGGCCCGGCGGACCCACATGCTGAGCTGGGGTGCGCCCCCAGTTCAGTTCTTGCCGGGGCCTATGCGGAAGGATCCCAGCCCAGTTCCTGCCCTGTGCAGCCCTGTGCCCGCCTGTGGAGTGAAACTATATGGAAAACTAATGTCAACTATGGAGACTGCTCTGGGCCCTTCCTCTTCTCTCTGTCTCTCTCTCTGTCTTTCTCTCTGTCAAAAAAAATAATAATAATAATAATAATAATAAATATTTTTTAATAAATAAATAAAAAGAATAATGACAAAAGCCAGAGGAACCTCATGGGTTTTATTAATAAAAAGCAAAAAGTTATAGGTGAGGTCCTTAGGTAAGAAAAAATTGCTTGTATAAAATACTCAGAAATATGAAGGCTGTCCAGAAAGTATCCAGCCAGGTAATAGGAAAAATAGAGGCACTTATGGCTGTATTTTGTCCGGACAGGCCTCGTACGCTTACAAGTGGAACGTGAGGAAGTAGCTTTTGTTAAGTATGGGCACTGTTCTGATGCTTTAGAACTTGTACTTCATCGCTTAATCCAAACATCCCTTTGGGGTAATAACAGTACCGGAAGCTGACATGTACACGCCATTGACCATGCCAGCCATGGGCCTTATGCCTTATGTGCACTTAAAGACACACAGATCTGCAAAACTGAAGTTTTAACCCAAGAGGCCTGATGGCACTTACTATTATGCTTTATTATTGACCTGCTTACTTTTATTAGCTCCATGTCCAGTTAAAGGGATGGAAACTCAGAAAAGTTAAGTAATACTCTCAGATCTGATACGGGCTATGTGAACATTTTCTTCCCTAGAGATGACATATGTCCATAGACAAAAATTTTACATTTTATGGGGTTTGTAGGGTTCATAAAACTGAGTCCGCAGCTGAAGGATCTTGCGACTAAACATTTCAGAAGGACTTCCAGTAGAGAACCCACACATCCGTGGAATGAGGTGCCTGTGGTTGGGATGAGCTCTGTGTCTGAGCATGTGGAGCAGATGCTACATTCCTAGCTCACATGGATGTGTGAGATCCCTACGTTAAGTGGGAGGTTGGACAAGATCATCCATGGTGTCTCTGCCAACCCATATTCGATAATTCCTTTTTTCCTCCATTTTCCAAATCTCATGGATCTTCAAGTAGGTACTCTGAGAATAGATATTTACAGAGGATTTTCTGATTCTTGAAATACATACAGACTTTCAAGGAAAAAGGAATCTGATTCTTTTTATTGAAGTTATAGTGATAGTGCAGCAGATCAGTTAGAATAAGTTAAAATGAAGAAACATTTAGGAGAACCCAAAACAGCTGAAGGATTTCCAAGATGAGTAATTCAAAGCAATCGCAAATATATTTTGAGATTACTTCTGAACAACAACTGTTTAGGGTATTGAGTTTCATTCACATGATCTTATTAATAACAGCGCAGTTCATTATGTGCCATATACTATTCTCAGTGCTTTATATGTATGAACACATTTAGTTCTCACATTTCAAAGGTCCTGATGTTGAGACCACGGGTAGAATTGTCTATTTGTCATCCTGACTTACAGAAGGGAAACTGAGTTACAGCGAGGTTGACTCCCCTGTGGCCAAGGAGTAAATACAAAGGATTTGAAACCAGGCATCCTGGTTCCAGAGCTCTTAACCCAACTATGCCCTGGCCAGACCTTCTGTCACCTAGTGTCTCGGTTTCATGTTGTCAAAGGGAGACTTCTCAGGGGCATGCTAAGACCAGAGGGTTCCTAGCGTGTGATGCATTTCACATTGGTATTTCTGTGACTTCTAGGTGCCGCGTGCCATGGGGACCTCACAGAGAAACTCAAACTCCTGTACAAGATGCACGTCTTGCCTGGTAAGTGGGCTGCCCAGAGCAGTACATGTCCCTATCATTTTGACCTGGCTTACAGTCTCCCTCTCTATTTTGGGGGGAGGCGCGAGGAGGGGTCCCCTGATATGCAAAACCGCTGAATAATGGCTGCATAAGTACCTGAGTCAGCCTGGGCTTGAGTCTATCCATGGTCGGTTACCTGTCTGAACTAGGAGTTGTGTTAACAGCAAAGAGGAGGCTTCTGAAAAAGGAAGAATAGCTGGCATTTGGTAACACATGAGACTCCAGGCTTGTGAGAGAAAAGGGTATAGGAGACCCTGAGATTCCAAGTGTAGTAGTTCTACCACTAACAGAGAAATGATGGTGAGGATTTAAATTTTAAACAAGGTTGGCCTCTAGTTGGGATATATCTAATAAATACAAAAAAAAGGGGGGGGGGAGTTGTGGGTGAGGAATTAGCACTAGAATAGAGATAAGGTAAAACTAGAGATTGGGAATTATCTTTATAGCACACATTACTTTAAGTTTGGTTCACGCAGCCTCATTCCGCAGGATTTAGGAAAATGTAAAGGAACATTTTGGTTGGGGTCATTAGAAAGGAGGATGGGATTAGAAATGGAGCGAGCCCCTCTCCCAATAAGACTTTAGAGGCAGTGGGCATTGGATGGGACCTCACCTTTGTAACTTTAGCATTTCATCTTCCTATGTCATTTCTTTAACACATAAAGGACATTTCATGATTCATAGCCACGCGGATATGAGAATTCTCTTTCTTCCCCTCCCTAGAACCATCCTCCGATCAAGATGAGCCAGATTCTGCTTTCGAAGCCACTCAGTACTTCTTTGAAGATATCACCCCAGAATGCACACATGGTAAGTGACTTCTTCCCCAGAGCCACTATGTTTCTTTTCCATGGAGCCTTTTGCTACTGGAAAAAGGCGCCTCCCTAGCTAGTCAGGTGAAGAAGTACATGGATACAGTGGCCTCTATGTTACTTTTAGGATGACCAGGTAACGGTACTGTCCTGTTTTAAATGGTATGTATGGGCTAAATTCATGGTGCCAATAGGCTGACCATATGTACCATTTGAAATGTAACAGCACCTTCGTTTTCTGTCCCATTTACAATAGGACGTCTGATCAACCTGCTACTTACAAGTTTTTGAAGTTGGGTGGCAACTGCTGGGGAGCAGGTACTTCAGCCAGTAAAGGGACCGTGGACATTGTGTCCTGCTTGCCTTGAGAACACGTGTCCTGTAAAGCTGCATACTATGCTCCCCTGCTAGGGGCAGGCTCATCAAGAACACCATTCTGTTATGATGCTGCTATGCAGAATCGGGACCAGCATTTATATCAGAGCACGGTCTCTTATATGTCTTTGCTCCGTGACAGAGGTCGGCAAACTGCCACCCATGAGCCAAATGTGGCCCATGCCCGAACAGCCTGTGCACCCAGAATGGTTTTCACATTTAAAAAAAAATTTTTTTTTTAATTGAAAGTAAAATAATATTTCATGACATGGGAAAATTATATAACATTTAAACTTTAGTGCTTATAAATAAAGTTTTATTGAAACACAGACAACTTGTTATTCATTTATAGATATTGTGTATGGCTGTTTTCATGCTACAGTGGTAGAAATAAGGAGTTGAGACAGACCATATGGCCCACAAAGCCTACGATATTTATTGTCTGGCCCTTAACAGAAAAAATTGCCAATCCTGTGCTCCATATGGTTGTTAGGTCTACATAGACATGATCCAGCTCGTTGTACATATCTCCAAATGTACATATTAAGTTCAGAGGACAGTATTACTAAGGGGGAAGGGCGGGGCAAGCACCACCATTTTTTTAAGCACTAAAGATGATGTGACACCATCCCTTTAATTCCTAATTGTACACAAAACCCCACTTGTGACAAAGAATGCTGGGAGAGTTATTTCTTCACCTAAAAATAGGGTTGTCGGATGAAATGTGGGACACCCAGTAAAAATTTGATTTCAAGTAAGCAAAATATAATTTGCTTCTTAGCATAAGTATGTCCCATGCACTATGTGGTACACACTTATACTAAAAAATGCTTTGTCGTGGACCTTATACTCAAATTTATTAATAACTCAGTGTGCTGGGGTTTTTTGTGTTGCTAAATCCGGCAACCTTGCCTAATGATTTCTCCGTGTTCTACTACCAATGCTAACACTGTGGGCTTGCTGTGTAACACTCTACTTTTCCTCTGAATGTTTCTTGGTAGTGGTTGGACTGGACAGCAGAAGCAAACACAGCGTGGATGATGGTTTCGTTACTGTGAGTCTAAAGCCGGACAGAGGTATAGATTTCTTTCTTCTGTATATTTACCTTCCTGCTGATTGGACAATTGTTTCTGGGTCTTTGAACACTTATTTCTTGACATTTGGGTTTTAGGGAAGAGGGCGAATTCTCAAGAAAACCGTAATTATCTGAGACTCTGGACTCCAGAAAATAAGTCAAAGTCAAAGAATGCAAAGGATTTACCCAAGTTGAATCAGGTAAGTGCTCAACAGTTCGACTCATTTGTTCCAAACCTTGAAGCTTTGTTCTCTAGTCATAGGTAAATGCACCATAAATACCTACTCACACATAGAGCATTGTCAGTTGGGGCACTTCCTGTTTACAGCTGTTCATACATCAAGAATATGCTTGGCTCTGAGAAAATGACCTCCTCAAAGAAAATGTGAATCACGAGATATTCAGTGTGGAGTACACACATCTCATCCCAGTCATTAAAAATTCCCTCTGATACTCAGAAGGCCAGGCTGTGCTGTTTGCAAATTGCTGTGCTCCGCTAGGAAGATTTCTGACATATTTTTCCCTAAAAAGCTGAAATGTAAATTACCATTACATGGGATGGAAATGCTGGCTTCCCTAATGGAAAACAGATCAATCATTTGGGGGGGGAGTGGAAGGCATTTCTTCTGTCCAGGGTCACCGACAGATGTGTGGAGAGGGGATCTGAGCTAACCTTGGAAAAACTGAGATGCTTTCTAAAGTGTGGAGCTGTTGAATGAGAGGAGGTCTGGGAATTAAGGTAATCCAACAAAGGATGAACACGTTAGCAAAGCAACTGTACAACAGTCATCCGTGACGCTAGGTGATGGGTACATGAAGGTTCGTTATTTCATTCTTTGTCCTTGAACGGACGTTAAAGATGGTTCAAATTAAAGAAGGAATGCAACCATCCACAAAGAGATGTCAAAGAACTCATCAACCCCCCACCCCCACCCCATATAGGACTTTTCCGGATCTGTAGTAGACCCAATAGGAAGTAAACTTTGCGGGCCCCTCCAGCCTCGCCCCTGCTCCCCGATGGTCACGTTCTTTGTGGTTTTCCGAATCGCTTTGCAGGGGCAGTTCATTGAGCTGTGTAAGACAATGTACAACATGTTCAGTGAGGACCCCAGTGAGCAGGAGCTGTACCACGCCACGGCCGCAGTGACCAGCCTCTTGCTGGAGATCGGGGAAGTGGGCAAGCTCTTCGTCACCCTGCCAGCCAAGGAGGTTGGCAGCAGGCTGTCCTGCCACCCGGGCATCCCCGGTGTGCTGTTCCCCAAGAAAGGGCCCAGTCAGCCCTACGGGGTGGAGCCCACGGAGCCTCCCTCAGCTGGCCTGGCGGGCGACAGCGAGGACCACTCCCTGGGAGGGCAGATGGAGGACATTAAGCTGGAGGACTCCTCACCCCGGGACCACGGGGCCTGCTCCTCCATGCTGATCTCCGATGACGACACTAAGGACGACAGCTCCATGTCCTCCTACTCGGTGCTGAGTGCCGGCTCCCACGAGGACGACAAGCTGCACTGTGAGGACATTGGGGAGGACACCGTGCTGGTGCGCAGTGGCCAGGGCGCGGCCACCCTGCCCCGCAGCACGAGCCTGGACCGTGACTGGGCCATCACCTTCGAGCAGTTCCTGGCCTCCCTGCTCACGGAGCCCGCCCTGGTGAAGTACTTTGACAAGCCCGTGTGCATGATGGCCCGCATCACCAGTGCCAAGAACATCCGCATGATGGGCAGGGCCCTGCCCTCGGCCAGCGACTACGACATCTCCGCCCTGTCGGGCTAATGCGCCTTGGCTGGGGAGGGGAGGGCGGGAGAGGGCCTTTTTTATGTTCCGTGTGGGGGTCTCTTTCTTTTAAATTACGTATTTATTAGTACCCGGCTTGAAGCCTAGTGTTTTCATACGATAATACAACGAGAACTGTTGGAGAAATATTTAAACACCTCGCTGTAGGTGCCAGTACACTCTCTTGTTTGGGGAAGGGGGCGGGTGGTTGACCAGATTATGGTTTATTCAGTAAATTCCAAAAAAAAAAAGATGAACCTCTCCTTAATTATGTGTGTATTATAACTTCTTAATCTAGCTGTTGAGCGCTATACATGGTTTAAAAATTAAGAAATAAAATGAAAAGGGCTGTTTAATGCTGAATAAAGCAGCAGCCATTTGTGTGTTGGGGGCTTTTCCAACAAAATCTGAGCTGTAAGGAAAATGAAATGTTCTTAAATGGAATGGGCATTGTCAGCTGGGGGTTTATCCTAGACACTTTGGGGAGCATTAAAAGTATTTTTGAAGATTTGAACTATATTTCATAAAAGTCCTTTATTCAAAAATCGTATTCAACAGATGTTTCCCCTCAAGGGGCCAACATTTGGAGATTCTGAACAATGATGAAAGTGTGATTTTCATGTGATGCCAGAAGAACACTTCTATTTGGTCAATTCAAACAAATACCAGACCAAGCTTGCATTGAAAACCAGTTCTGATTATTTATGTCAGCTGCCGGAATTCAGTGAGAATGAGCGGTCTTTCGTTACGGAGAATCTGATAGTGGCAACAAAGATGGCAGAGGGCTCAGGCTTGTTTTTGTTGGTGGAGGAAGGAGAATAAAAGTGCTGATGCTTCTGATATGGGATTTTCAGCTTCTTGTTAACTCGTTACAAATAAAGCAAAAAATAAATCAACTTTACCATTTCCATACTTATCATAGATTCAAGAAAGTATACCATTTGTTTCATGTGAACATCTTTCTGGTTAAATCAATGTAGAGATCATTGTAAACTGAAAAAAACAAAACAAAAAAAGCAACCCTGCAAGATAACGTAACTGAATGTTTTAAAGCAGAACTTGTCACTTTATAGAAAAGAATAGTATGCTCTATCTATTTCCTGAATGGATGTGGAAATGAAAATAGCACACCTGCACTTTGGAGTCGTGTTTCCTTTTTGTCACTCTGATCGTTTTGTCTTTTGCAGATGTTGGAGGGTTTTTTTCTCTTATTGTTGAAGTCATAATCATGGTCACATTTTCTTTGCTTCTTCAGAATATTGCTTTTGATGCATTCCTTTATTTTATATTTGTGCCCCATTTTTTTTAGCCGTTGCTGGCGTTTTTTTATTTTGTTTACAGAATGATTTTTAAACTGTCAAATGAAGTAGTAGTGTTAACCTCAACTAGAATAAATGTGAACCAATAAAATACATCAGATACTCAGATATGGCTTTTATTTCGGTGCTTGAATCCCTAAGGCAATCACTATTCTTTTCACAACTTTGCAGGGGGGAAATATATTAGGCAACAGTTTTAACTAAGTAAATAGTTTTATAGGCAAGTATTTTGAGATAAGACTATGCACAATATATAGTGATGTGCATATGAATGTGTGCATTTAAAATAGGAAAGGAATTTTTATCAGGTATCCAAGTATTTAACTTCTACATAAGTGATGAAAGGGCGAAAGTCCCTTTGTTCCATTCTTATTAATATACTGTAGTACCATTTGGTATGTATTTAAGCGACTAGTTGTTCATTTGACTTGACTCTAAAATTGTCACACATTCTTTTAACAGGCGTTTCTATCTTAAAGTCACTTAAAAGATGCCTCAAGAAATAATTCTGTAAAATGGGATACTCTGACCCACCTCACCCTTACCACAATCAAAGATGGGTTTGAGAGGGGAATACGTGTGTGTTTAAATGTGTAGCCCTAGATAAATGAGAGGAGCCGGAATCCACTGTTGTCACGGATAAAGGGACTCTTAATTCTGAGTGCGTAAGTCTCTATTGATGCTGTCGTAATACTGTCCTCACTTGTTCAGGCCCGTGACAGTGCTTTGCATCCCAGCAGCAATAGACGCTATAGTGGCAAGTTTTAGTCTGCACTTGTATCTAAAGGCCGCACCTGGAGGAGCCCTGAGCCTCTCAGTTGGTTATTCCCAGCTTCAGCTATGAGACAAGTAAACTTGGCAGCTCATTGGTCCTCAGCTTCCAGAAGGCAGAATATTTCAGAGAGCATTTTCCAGAAGAAAAACATAAAAAAGATTGAAGTTCCCGTCTCAGCTTTAATGGTTGCGTTAGGTCTTTTTAGTATGTCCATGAATTATTCTCTAAAGTTCCAACGCATTGCGATTTCCCATCTTCTCTGAACGGTCCCTTTCCACCTGGCTCTGAGACGATTCACTTCCCGTGCTAACGCCATTCCCCACACGGTAGCTCATTGTCTCTGTCTTGAGCAACCTGAACTGGCATCCTGTGAGCTCCCAGCTCCAGGGTGCTGGGCGGCAGCCTCAGGGAGCTTTCAGATGTGGAAACTCCAAAGAGCAAGCGACCTCCAGTGGAGCCTGGATGATAAGGAAGTGAATGTGCCAGAAAAGCAGATCCAACCACGCCGTTCCACCCGACATCACTTCAGGTCTGCCTGGGAGCAGGAGGGGCTCAACTATGTGGACATGACACACAGTGGCCACAGGCAGTGACAAGGCTCACGTGCCAAGTGCCCCTCAACCCCCACCCAGGTAGGCTGGGAACCCAGGCGGGGGGCAGCCCCCACGGGAGGCTCCTGTCCCAGCAAGTAGGGAGGGTGACAAGGCTCCTCCCTTTCCTGTCCCCACAGAGCAGCCTCCCAGTGTGGTGGAGTGGCCCTGACTGAAGCTTTGTCTTCTGGGCTACACCTAGAGCCTCTTTAGGTCTTGAATCTGACAGTGAAACCCAGGGAGTACTGGCAGCTGCCTCATTTCTGCTGCCTCTGATCGAGGGCTGCTCCGGGTATGTCCTCTGCATTACACATCCTCAAAGAGGGCCCTTTTCTGACAGCATCCACTTCTCGTCTGTAAGAATAGCAATTGACGTGACTACAAATCACTTCACACTATTTTCTGCTATCAAGTGCAGGGCCCTGTGCCTTTGGTTGAATATACGTAATAGTCTTTTTTTTTTATTTATTTTATTTTTTTTATTGTTTTTGACAGAGAGAGAGAGATACGGGTCCGCATGGGCCAGGACCAGGATTTGATCCTGGGTCCCCGGCGCTGCAGTGAGCACTTAACCCACTGAGCCATCCAGGCTTCCCCAAACGTAATAGTCTTGACAGCCTAACTCTTTAAAAGGAAAGCTTCAGGAGCCAAACAATGATTTATAGATAAGCACAGAGCGCGTACAGACGGCTGGGGCTAGGATGGTCTTGCAGTGCACTTCGGGGCTAGGAGCAGATGGCTGAGGGCCAGGCTGGAGATTATTAGGGCTTCCTGGATTCCCAATGGATTCTTCTCCTTACCCTACACAGAGAGGCCAGACCCTGCAAACCTAAATCCTGGAGCTCTTAGAATTCCTCAAGGGCCAAATATCAGCTAGAGTGCTAGACTGATGTCTCATCCCTGGGACTGGGCTGGAGCGAAAGACAGGCCTGGTGAAGTCACTAACTGAATACCACCACCTGTGTGCCAGAGGCTCTGTGAGGCACTCAGGGGACAGCAGCAAATTTCACAGATCAGAAATCCCTGTCCCTAAGAGAAACAGACACTCGAATAAGGGAGACAGACTATAAGCAAGAGCTAGTCGATATATGTTAAGTTTGTCACATGTGCAATAAAAAAATAAAGCGGGAAGCAGTGTTTTAAACACCGGGGAAGGTCTCACAGAGGATGACTTTTGAGTAAAAAGCTGAGGAAGTGAGCCATATAGATACATATGTGAGACAAGAGCTTTTTGGACAAACCGAGCAGCATGCACCAACACCCTGAGGTGGGAGGAAGGACTGAGCCCAGGGAAGGTGCTTGTTGGCGGAAAGGGAACCAGATCGCACAGGATCCAGGTGGTCGATGAAAAGACTGGCTTCTAAATCTGACATGGGGCGTCACAGACGTTCGGAGCAGGGGAGACCTTACCCGGCCTGGGTTTCAAAAATAGTTCCAACCCCTCTCATGAGAACCAAGGTAGAAGCCCAGGGACGGGAAAAGGCAGAGCAGTTAGGAGGTCACTGCAGTAACTCCTGCTGGAACTGTCAGGACTTTACCCTCCATCCTCATTGCTTGGGCCCAGGCCTAGAGTCGGGGCTCATCCATCTTGTCCTAATGGTCAAAGCAGACACAGGACAGGTTGGACTCAATCGTGGGGGCTAGACCCTCTCCCTCAGTGACAGGTATGTCAAAGAATTCGTGTCCTCCTTGATTCTGTCACATGTACCAATCTTCTGGGTGTTCCTGAGCCCTCAGTTTTCACCAACATTCACTAAATACTTGGCAACCGGCTCACAGATTTCCTCTCTGCTTTAATGTTTGCTACCCTTCAGGGAGCTCAGCATTGATACAAGGAACCCAGCAAACACTGTGACTTCATTTCTGTGACTTTCCATCCCCTTCCTGTGCCTCAGAAATGCAAACCACCTCTCCTTCCAGCTCTGTCATTCCCACTATACTTGCTCTTAGCACTTCTGGTCTCCTATTCATCTCAAGTCCATTTTCTCCATTAAACTCCATTAATCTCAATGCCATTTTCCCTGATCCTCTGTGGCTGCCATCTGTGATGGCCACTCTATAATCCCCAAATCTTTTTTTTTTTTAAGATTAATTTTACTGTTCTGAGAGAAGGTGGGAGAGAGAGAGACAGAGCGAGAGAAGGGGGAGGGCCCAGAGCAGTCTCCACAGCTGTACATCATTAGTTGTGACAAGATTTCATTCCACACAGGTGGGTGTGGGGCTGCGTGGGTGGGAACTGAACAAGGGACCTCTCGCATGGGAGGCGAGAGAACTTTCACCATCTCGTCATTGCAGCGGCTGGGTTGGGGCCGGGAATTGAACCCTGGACCTTGTGATTGTGAAGCAAATGCTCAACCGCTGAGCTATCCCAGCATCGCCCATGTTAAGACTCTTAATTTTCACTAATCTGATATACGAAAGATGCCATTTCATTTTAATTTGAATTTCTCTCCTAATAGGGAGGTTGAATATTTTTTTAAATGTATGTTGGTCCTTTAGGTTGTTTTTTTTTTACTTTTGTCCTCTAACTGTGGTCTTCTGTTCTATCCCAGTGTGTAATTTTCATGAGAGCTTTTCAGATGTGGCTTCTGTTTATTGTTTCTCTAGTTCTTAAATGTCATCCACTATGGCAACAATGAGAGACTAAAATGGAAGAGAACAGGAGGTTAGTAAGCATAATGCATTGTTCCACCCTCAATGAAGACTAGTGGCTTTCCAAGTGAAAGATGTATTTTAAGTTATATTCTTAGTAGCCACCTGTATTTGCCTAAGAGCAGACCTGATGCAGAGCCTTCTAGACTTGGTCAGTTGCGTCCCACAGACCAGAATTAATATCAGTTGTAATGTATCCCAGTAGGGGGTGATGTTGAGCTAAAGATCGTTCCCAGAGACTGAATTTGAAGCCCCCATGCAATACAGAAAGTGCCAAAATGAGGTATACACATTTTAAGAAAGGGAAAAGGAACTGTATGAAAATTGTAATACTCACTATATACTGATAACAAAGGAAGAATACAAGTCACATTTGACGTCTGCAATTACAAGAGGTGCTCAAAGTGGTTACCACACATTGCTACGGTAATTCAGCTTTGAAAAGTAATACATATATAACATCTCTTAAAATGTGTACACATTTTTTTGGCACCCCCAGTATATTCTGGGTCAGGTTTTACTTCTTCAGTCAAATCTACAAGAATACATACCTACATAGTGCTCCGGGCAACCAGGGCAGAAAGCAGGGGCAGAGCTTTGAAATCAAGGGGAGCTGCTATAGAGAACTGGACAGAAGCATCTGCTTCAGGCAGCACTCAGCCTGAATCATGTGCTTTATTCAATTACAAACGTGGGAAGCCAAAGATCAATGGAAGAAGTGGTCAAATGGAAGATAGAGGATGTCCTTCATGACACCAACATGACCTAACATTAAATATTCCCACAGGATTTTATTTCTGCTTAAAACGTCACTTCCCTCGGGTTCATGTCCTTAAGCTGGCAAAATGTCCTTCCACGGCCCTGCCAATGCCAACGCATCTCACAGGGCTCAGAGCATGCCCTGAGCTAGCGTGCTTCTGGCACCTCCCACCTCCCACCAGGGCACCAACCTGGCCCAGGACACAGGTGACTCCCTGGTGGCCTCCCCTGACAGTCAGACATTCATGACACAGTGGGTGGAGGCTGGTTTTCTCTACTCCCTCCACAGTCAGGTCCAAATGCATGATAGACGTCGGACCGCCCTTCAACCTTCCATAGACTTACTTCAAGGGCACTTCATTCTATTGCATATTTTTAGTCTCTCTGCAAAGGAGCAACCTCCGCCACTCTTTTAAAAGCTGCAATCATGCCCTTTTGCCTATATGAGCAGCCTCAGGCACTTGAGAAGTACGGAGGGACATCTATGATCTACTCCAATTCCTAACTGATGGAGCAGCCCAAGTAAAATGTAAAAGAGAGAGCTCTTAGGGCATTGTAAGCACACAACCGTATTTGCACATTATAGAGTACATGTACCCCAAGTGGTTTTTTCCCCCGTTCTTTCCCTTCAGAGACAGCACTCTGGGCACCTCCGATGTGGGAGACACTGAGTTCCCTTGGGGAGAGTCCCCATTCCCTTAGCAATTGCCTCGCCACACTCAAACCGCAAAGTGGAAACAGCTAACGGTTTGTCCTGCTTTATTTTGCCCTGCTCCATCCATCATCATGCAGGTGGCGGAACTGAAGTCCAGCTTAGCCTTAGCAGGGCTTTGTCTTGCCCAGACACTCGGTAACAACAGCTCGTTCGCCACACGGGGGCTGCAGTGGGTCTGCAGTCAGTGCCCTGGCTGAGAAGACTGGCACGGCACCCACTTCTGCGTAGGCTGGAGCTAGGCCAAGGGTGTTCGAGGCCCAGCCGCACACATTACAAAGGACACTTCCAGCACAACCTCAGTTAACCTTGGCTCCTTCCCCCACGGTCTGTGTCACGGTCGCCCTCTGACTGCAATCCTTGACCTTTAGTCAAATCCTTGCTGCCAGGAGGCGAGACCCTGAAATTTCCATCTGTCTGGGAGATTGAGAAGAGGCAGGATGGGAGGAGAGGGTGTTGGACCTGGGCTATGACCTCTAACCCCGCAATGATGTCCTCATCGGAACAGAGGCCAGCAGCCCTCCCCCACCCCCATCCCCCAGCACGGACCAGGAGCTTCAAGACTTTTTCTCAGCAGGAATGTCCCCATTTTACCCTTCTGCCTCTTCTGGCTGCTCTCAATAGAGAGATCTAGGACCCAGTCCTGTTTCTCCTAAGTAATAACTGTATTCCGGGGTGACTCACGGAGTCAGGGACTCGGGGTGTAAGGGGCCTTTCACATCTTGTAGTAAAAGCTTTGGTTCCTTACAACAACCTGCAAAGTGGTCAGTCATCTCAGCTGTATTGATGGAATACTCGAGTATAATGATCGCTTCTTGTGCCCTTCTTAGGTGCCACTCTGTAGTTACTGTGCCAAGATCTTTACTAGAGTTATTTAATTATAGCTTTACCGTAATCACTAGAATTCTGATCACCTCCCCATTTTACAGACAGAGAAACAGGTATAAAGAGATTAAATCCATTGCCTAAATTCACATAGGTAGCAAATGACACATTCAAATCCAGGTCCTTCTGACAATAAATCTGATGTTCTGAATTGATATTACACCAGAGTACCTGACATTGAATGCCTGCACTGGTAGAAATCTCATCACCCAAAATAGCACTCCACCACATCTCGGGTCACGTTGACCAGTAGAACGTTTTTTAGTCTTACCTAAAATCTGTCCGCTTACACGTTCCACTCCTCGGCACTAATTCTTCTCCTTAATTACATACAGAACGACTTGGACCTGTCCACTGGATAAGCGTTCTGCGGACAATGTCCTGCTCTCTAAGTCATCTCTTCCTCCTCATTCATTGTCCCTCCACTGGGCCTTGATCCCTATAAGCCTCATTTTTCTAACTCTCCTATATTACCTTCCCCACTACTTCTACTAGGTTCAACAGAAAATGAAACAAAATAAAGTGACTTTTAAAGTAAAATTATTGTAATGTTTATTCTTTTCTTTGTAAGTCCCCTAGTGATGTGCACAAACCAAGTCAAAGATATATCATGTGACTTTGGGGGTAACTTTTGATATGACCCATAGAAGAAATATATAGGTATACCGAGCCATCATATACCTTCAAAGCACAGGGAGGAATCATGTCATATATATACAGGGAAGGTAATGTGGGTATCGTACAGTGATTGAGTGTTCAGGGTTCTCATTCATGAAGTAACAATAGGACAAGCCTCAGAGGTCTGCAATGAGGACAAAAATGTGTGAAACTGTGTAAAATGCTGAGCACAGAGTCTAGCACTTGTTAAATACTATCTAAGTACCAAGTGCATGAAATAGATGTCTTTCATAGGATCATATATAATACATCCTGGCTAAGTACAAAGAGTGGCCTATTAATAAGAATAATCTAACCATGCAGGAATTTTCATCGTAAAAATGAAAACTTGAGGTTCAGAGAAGTTCAGTAACCTGTCCCCTCTAGTATCTTAGTGACTATGCTACAGCCCCTTAGTCAGAATGGAAATGGACTGTTTTCTCCTTAATGCTAAGCTTGAGTCTGTCTCTTCAGGATGGGCTGGACCAGCAAAACCCTACGCTGTCCTCCCCACAACACCCCCTGTTCCAAAGGGCAGATTTCCTCCCCACTCACATCAGTGCCTATCTGTGGGTACCACAGCTCTCACACAAACCCAGATATGCCATCTTCATCCCAACTGTGGTCAGCACTCCCACTAACTCTATTTTAAATATGAAGCCGGGATGGCTCAGCAGGATGAGTGCTCACATTGCAGCCCCAGGGACTGAGGATTGAGTCCTGGTCCCAGCCCCCGCCCGTGCGGACTTATATGCTGAACTGGGGTGTGCTTCCCATGTGGGAGACCCCCAGTTCGGTTCCACTGGAGCTTGCTTCCCATGCAGGAGGCCACTGGCCAGTTCCCACCTGGCACGGCCTCATGCCCACCTGTGGAATGAAACTATGTTGGAAACTGATGACGTACAACTATGGAGACTGCTCTGGGCCCTCCCCCTTCTCTCTGTCTCTCTCTCTCTGTCTCTCTCTCTCTTTCTCTCTGTCAAAAATAATAAAATAAATCTTTAAAAAATAAATATTAAGCTGTAATAAGCATCATCCTCCACATGACCTTTTCATATTTTAGCTAATTATTTCTGGATAGCTATCCAGAAATAGAGTTGTTGGATCAAAGGATGGAGACATTTTCTTGGCTCAATGCCAAATTGTTTTCTAAAAGAATCATGCAAATTTATAATGC
Organism: Craseonycteris thonglongyai; assembly: GCA_004027555.1. Lineage (NCBI taxonomy): Eukaryota > Metazoa > Chordata > Mammalia > Chiroptera > Craseonycteridae > Craseonycteris > Craseonycteris thonglongyai. Next base: position 26,650 of record PVKE010001787.1, read on the forward strand.
CACCATCAATATAGCATTTGTATCATAATTCCATTTTAATACTCACGATTTATAAGTATGACATACGTTATTTATATTTATAGTAGTAAATTTAAAATGCATATGTAAATGTTCTATTAATCATCATTTTGGTAGGGGCAAGGTATTAGTTTAGAAGGTGAAAGAGCTACATTTCTTTATTAGTGATATTAAATACACCTCCCCTAATTTTAAAGTTTGTATTTCTTCTTTCATAAATTGTCTTGTGTCATTTGCACATTTACCTCTAAAACCACAATATGATATTTCTGACTGGTGGTTAATGTGAGAATTATGGGAAAGTAAAGAGCGGTCTTCAAATGCCCAGCACTGTTTTCCTTTCTTACTTACTATGCAGACATTTTCTTCAGGGATTCCTGATTGACCACAGTTTGAGCAAGGACAGTTGTTAATGTTGTTCTAAGTGTTGAAAGAGGAGAAGAGACTTCTAGCACATGAGGAACTTGCTGCCACTGCGTAGCTACGTCGCCAAAGGTCTGTCCTCCTTTGCCCACGCTGACCTAGTCGGCACCTCCTCACTTCTCAGTGCCACAAGAGCAGAAGTCTGACGCTGTGGGGAGGCCACCCCTCCCCTACTGTTCTCTCCAACCTGAGGCGAACTTTCTCCTACTCCCTAGACCTCTCAGAAGGGGTGAGCCAGCCTGCTCCTCGGAACCAGAGCCCTCTGCAGAATCTTGAACTCCTGTGAACTTGCAGGAGGCTCTTGACCTTTGCTTCTCCTAGAACTGGCTTCGTGGCCAGCACATCTCAAGTGCTGTCACCACTGAGCTGGGCTAGGGCCTGGAGAAGTCTCTAACTGACACGTCCCCGAGAGTAATAACCGAGAGGCTTTGCTGTCATTCTTCCTTCAGGTCTCAAATAACTTGGCCCCTTGATCTTGTTACAGATCCCCCTGTCCTTACCTGTCCTTACCTGTCCTTATCGGTTTTGGACTACGACTTTTCCGATTTCTAGCAGGTCTTTTTCTCTCCCCTTCTAAAAGCTTTATTTCTTTCACCCTCTCCTCTAATTGGTCAAACTTTGCCTTTTTTTAAAACATGCAAAATATGTGCCTGTGGATAAACACAACAGCTTTTAGTTTACCCTGCTTCTCCTTCAAAAATGTAGGGTGACTTCTTTTTATAGTCTAAATCCAAAACTTCTACACCCTTCCACTGCTCCCAAGTCCCAGCACGGAGGTGGTGTTAGAGGGAAGGGCAAAGAGAGAGTGCCTGGCACATCTAGCTTCTCAAAAAAGTAAAAGCGGGGTTCCAGCTTAGAACAACCATTTCATGATTCCTCATGATTTTCTGAGTCAGGGATCCGGGCAGGGCTCAGCTGGAGGGTTCTTGGGTCCTGCTGACACTGACGGGTCAGCTAGCAGCTGGGTTTATGTGAAGGGCCCAGGACAGCTGCACTTTGGGGTCCCGTGCCTTGGTGGGAGGGCTGGGAGTACCTACATGGGACCACTCCAGCATGGCAGAGGCTTGGAGAAGTTAGACTTCTGCATGGTGGCTCAGGGCTCTACATGTTCCAGGGAATAAGACCGACACTGAAAGGACTTTTACGATCCAGCCTAAGAAACCGCATAGCCCCTGTTCTGTCTCATTCTGTTGGTCAAAGTGTTCACCAGCCTGCCCAGATGCAAGGGTGAGCAACATGGACCCACGCCTTCTGATCGGAGGGATTTGGGGTTATGCTTTAAAATGACTACAGATGGAAGCACTGTGAAGGACTCAGGACTAGGGCTGAGTTATGGGTTGGGGACGAACCAGTTGATAGCAGAAGCTCACCTGAGTCTGCCTAAGTGTGTGACTCTTCTCACATACTTAGTCATACTCTGTGGAACATTCTCACTCTCTGCTTAGCCATCAGCCCACAATCTGATAATTCCACCATACTTGCCCTCCCTGAGATCACCAGTAACGTTAGAGTCAAATCCAAAAGGCTTTTCTTGGTTTCAGTCCTCTTTTGACATTTCTTCTAAATGTCACACCCATCAAAACCTAATCCTTTCTTAATTATATTTGCAAACATCATGGCTCTGTAGCCGTATACACTATTTCTTTTCCTAACTTTACCTCTGACAAGGCCACTGTCCCCCGACCGTAACTCTGGGTACCCCTATGGCTTGACTCTTGACCCCTTTCTTTATTACACTGTACTCACTTCCATGTTAGCTGTCCTGTCTGTCATACATCCACATGGTTGACTCCCAAACACCTCCCAGCTCTGAGTGCTCGCTCTTAGGGCCTGCTATATGCAGTTTCCTATGGCAGCTCTCCATCCATCATAAACACCCTTCTCTTCAATAGTTCCAAGACTTTAAAAGCTATCCTCATCTCCTTTCCTCTAAAACCACCTCCCCTTACCCCCTTGTGACGATCGGGCAGCACCATCGCTGAGACTCCTAGTCCCGTTCTAAAACATAGATTCATCCCTGAGAAATCACTGACTCTACAGTCAGTCGTTCCTAAAGCTGTAGTGTCCACAGATGAAATGCAGCGTGAATGGGAGAGCCCAGAGCTCTTCAGAATCCGAAAAGAATTGTGCAGGCGGGAGGTGAGAGCATGAATCCACATGCAGAATTGATGCCTGGGTCTGCTCACACTGGGCTTCTGCAGCTTCCACTCGTACCAACTTCTTACCCTGCCTCTCTCCTGCCTGCCCACCATCCGATTTCCCAGTCAGGCCAACAGAATGCCCTCCCATATACCGGTCCTGCTTTCCCCACCATCCCACGTGCTGCTTATTTGCCTTAAATGCGCTTCATTTCAACAGGTGTTTGCAGAGAAAACCCGGTCCCCTCCCCCTGTGTATCGGAGCCCATCTGTGACATCCTCTTCGTCCCTCAAGCCTGGCTCCCCCTTGGACATCCTTAGGGCTGGCTTCTCGCACAGGATACCCGCCCTGTTCTTAAAGAGGATTTGGGAATTAATCTGTAGGGACTTCGGATCCCATTTTCCCTGCTCCTGGACTTTAAGAATAAATGGATGCTCAAAATAAAAAACGCGCACAAGCACCGAGGTGGGAAGAGCCCCCCCTCCCACAACAAACGCGCCCACCTTACATGTTTATCACACAGGTAAGCTAGCCCCAGGATTTCTCACTTGGGTGGCTCTGGAACCACATGCTACTCAGATGGAAACCAAAGCGGGACTACAGGTGGCTTGCCCGGGGTCACAGCGCAGGTGGGCAGCAGAAGTGCGCTTGGAACCTTTTCCACTATCCTCCCCGCCCCCTCCCCCCGGGAAATCAATTAAAAAGAGCAAGTGACCTCTCACTGTATGTAGCGCTTTCTCAATTTACTATGAGCTTTCTACTACAGTATGTCTCTTCTCTCATTTCACACCCTCCTACCAAAAGTGCTTAAGCGAAACATTTTCTTTTAAAAGTTCAGCGTGGGAAGGATCAGTTACAAGTGCTCCCCCGTCTTGCCTCGGAGAGCCCCGGCTAAGGGATCATTGAGATCGAGCTTGTTTCGGGGAGCCCCCAGCCGCTCCGCTCCCAGCCCGCGGCTGACAGCAGCCTGAGGGCAGCGGTGCCCCCGGGGGCGCGCCGGGCGCAGGGCGCAGCCCGCCAGGTGCCAGGCGAGCGCTTTCCAAGCGCAGGGCGCCCCCGGGCGCGGCGGGGAGGGACCCGGCGCCCCCGGCCACGCCCCGGCAGGGCCCACGCGAGACCTGGCGCGGCTCAGCCCCGAGTGCCGGCTACATAAGCCCCCCGCCGACGGCAGGGCGCACGGCGCCGCCACCTGGGCAAAGCGGGTGCTCCGGGCGCGGCGCTGGACACGGGGGCGCCGTCCGACTCGGCTCCGGTCCTGCGCGCCTCCTGCCCGCCCACCCGGAGGGCTTGGCTGCCCCGGCGGACCCAGGCGACGCGGCAGGGAGGGTCGCCCCCTTCGGGCTGCAGCCCGTGTGTCCCTCGGTGCCGGTGCGGGCTCCCTGCTCCGCGACCTGGGTGAGGATGGCGGGCCCGACAGCCTCCGACGACGTGCCCCCGACCATGGCTGTCAAGATCCTCTCGGCCGGAGTGGCGGCCTGCGTGGCGGATGCCATCACCTTCCCGCTGGACACGGCCAAAGTCCGGCTGCAGGTAGTGAGCGGGGTGCGCCTGGGAGGCAGAGAAGGGCCCCCCGCGGGGCGGGCCCCCTCTGATCCCAGCTTTGGGTGTAACCACCCTTTCTCAGGTAGGGAGGGCAGGTGGCCACCGTGGCTACCAGTTTGGCCTTAGGGTGGGAAAAATGGAACCTTCCCGAGATTAACTGAAGAACCACAAGAGCTGGCTGTGACTACTGTCAAACCTCCGAGAGTTAGGGTGCACCGAGTGGCCCCAGAGCCAAGCCCACCAGCCTCTCTGGACTTCACAAGCCAGGCCCTTTCTCCTTCCTTCCTTCCTCGGTGCAGTAGGAGCACCTTCCCATCCTACTGGCTTAGGGGTTCTGGAAGCTTCAAGAGGGTGCGGTGGGGGTGTTCAAGGCGAGCATTTTAAAGATTTATTTTTATTGTTTTTGACAGAGGGAGAGAGATACAGAGACAGAGAGAAGGGGGAGGGCCCAGAACAGTCTCCATAGTTGCACATCACTGGTTTTTCCACATAGTTTCATTCCACAGGTGGGCGGGGCTGCACAGGGCAGGAACTGGGCCGGGGTCTCACCCTGGTGAGAACTGAACTGAGAGAACTCCCCAGTTCAGCATATGGGTCCACACGGGCCGGGGCCGGGATTCGACCCTCGGTCCCCGGGGCTGCAAAGTGAGCGCTTAACCCACTGAGCCATCCCGGCTTCCCCAGGTGAGCATTTTAGCTGGTCTCTCTCCACATACATGTAGAGATAGATATATAGATATAAATATAGATGATGTAAAGAGATATAGATGATATTTAGATTCGAGGTAGATAGATGATGATGAAGATAGATGATAGGTAGATGATAGATAGATGATGAATAGATAAATAGATGATAGATATGACAAGTATAGATAAACAGAGATAGAGATAAATGATAGATAGATAGATAGATAGATAGATAGATAGATATAAATAGGGGGAGGGGAGATGCTGCTAAGAAGGGAAAGGGAACCGAAAATAGGAAAACATTTGGCTTAATGTTTTTCCAGAGGATAGCCTGATCCAGTCTTTTGTTTTTTCCTCCCCAGGTAGGACCCCTCCCTCACTTTTCACTCCCCTCTGACCTGTTCCCTTTCTTACTTCCAGATCCAAGGTGAAAGCCAGATCCCCAATGCCCCCAGGTATAAAGGCGTCCTGGGAACACTCACCACCCTGGTGAAGACGGAAGGGCCCGTGAAACTCTACAGCGGGCTGCCCGCCGGCCTCCAGAGGCAGATCAGCTTCGCGTCTCTCAGGATCGGGCTCTACGACACCGTCCAGGAGTTCTTCGCCACCCGGGAGGAGAGTAAGCAAGGAGGGTCCTGGGTGGGCAGGCAGCCAGAGATGCCCCGGGCCAGCTCCTTCAAAAAGTGTTTCACGCAGGGCAGTGGCCTTCGTAACCAATAGAAAAACATCAGTATTTGAACTGGTGCCTCCAGTTGAAAATTACTGAAAAAATAAAAAATAAACCTAAATAGAGGAAAGAGGAAAGAACTAAGCCAGGGTTTAAACAGGCATTGTATTTTTTTTTTTTCTCTTGAAAGTCTTCATTAAAAAAAAAAAAATTCAATCAGCTTGGAAATCTTTCAGCCCTAAATAGATATATAGATGCATTCTGGGTCTTATTTTTAATTTTTTGCTTGATAATTTTTTTTCTCTGTGCATTACAACAGGTACTTTAGGGAGCAAGATCTCAGCTGGCCTAACGACAGGCGGAGTGGCCGTACTCATTGGGCAACCCACAGAGGTCGTGAAGGTCAGACTGCAAGCACAGAGCCATCTGTATGGGCCGAAACCTCGCTACACGGGGACTTACAACGCTTACCGGATCGTAGCAACCACTGAAGGCTTGAGGGGTCTTTGGAAAGGTCAGTGACTTCAAGGTGGATTTAAAAACCACATATTCACTTAGCAACTTACATAATGGAGCTTTAAACATTTTTTGCCCCCAGGGACGACTCCTAATCTGGCAAGAAATGTCCTCATCAATTGTACTGAGTTAGTGACATATGACCTAATGAAGGAGTTCCTCGTGAAAAACCAACTACTAGCAGGTAACTTCCCATGTTCTACAACCAGCATGTCTGCACATTTACAGTTTTGTCCCTCAATTGTAATCATTTTCTCTTTTAAAAAATTAAGTAATTTTGAACATTAGGAATAATTTTTGAGAAAAAGAAAAACGTTTCATCCAAATGTAGTAGCATCAGGTAGGTTCCTAAAAATAATATTCTAACAGGTTCTAGAGACACTGAAATTCTCCTTGGACAATGACTTTAATAAAAAAAAACATGTATTAGGTGCTTATGTAGCACAGAGAAAACTGACAGGGTATTTTCCCAGAACACAATCCACTATGCCATGTACTATTTGCCATCTCTTTCTAGTGTAAGTATAATCTTCCTATTATATTATATTTATTTATAAGACATCCACATTGACCTCCTGTTAATCATCAGGTCTATAAGGATCTGATAGATCCCAGAAGTCTGGCATTGACCTGTTTCATTGATCCATTTCAGATGACGTACCCTGCCACTTTGTGTCAGCTGTTATCGCTGGGTTTTGCACAACGGTTTTGTCCTCTCCAGCGGATGTGGTAAAAACCAGATTTGTTAATTCTACACCAGGACAGTACTCAAGTGTGCCCAACTGCGTAATGACAATGCTCACTAAGGAAGGACCATCGGCTTTTTTCAAAGGGTAGGCTAGGACCTTGTGCATCTATAATGTTGTACTCAGGGGATCTGTGTGCTTTGGGATACTCTCATTTCAACACTTGACATATAGTTGCCCAGTCTCAGTAGGTCAGTACACTTTAGTGTTTCCTTGTCCAATCCACCACTTCGACTATGCAGGAAAATTAAAATTAATTTTATCAGCCTTGATCAGGGGCTCATTTGAAATCAGTAACTTTTCTCTTAGCCACCGTTTACTAGAAATGTAGACAGTATTTTGCCTTCTCTGGGCAGAACAATAAAGTGAAAGGAAAGCATAATAGAGGACTATGAGACAACAAGACTTGATTTTTTACTATTGTAATTGAACGGACTCAGTTTTTTAGATTGCATTTTAAAAGCAAAACTAGGGAAAAGTCATTGCCATTGATCTAGAAAGGTGGTGCAGAAAATGATGTGGATTGATGATTACACTCACCTACAAACTAGTGTTGTATAGCGGATCACATTTTCCCATAAAACATATTATATTATATTGGACATTGTCCTCCTAACAAAATATAATGTCAACTAGTTTATGTATATAAGGGCTGTCCAGAAAGTATCCAGCCAGGTAACCACTCTCATATTGACAATGGCTAGATTTTTCCACACAGCCCTCATACTTACTCTTTTAATAATTTCCTACATTCCATTCAGAAAGCAAAGCAAAGCAAAACAAAACAGAAATTTCCCCTCCTCTCCAAAAAAGAAGGCAAGGCCGTGAAAAGGGGAGACAGGCTTTGGTGTGGTGGGAGTGTGATCATCTGGGTTTGGCCTGAAGCAGGGAGAGCTCCATGGAACTCTAGTCAGAGGGGACAATGAGGAGGTAGCTTCTAAGGACCTTCATTTGAGAAGAGTGGCCAAGTGAAAGGCACAGACTGCCTGTATTATATGTAAACCTTGAGAATTTCAAGGACACTGATGACGCGGTGACATGTATTCCCTAGGTTAGTGCCTTCCTTCCTGCGCCTCGGATCCTGGAACATCATCATGTTTGTGTGCTTTGAGCAGCTGAAACGAGAACTGATGAAGTCCAGGCAGACCGTGGACTGTGCCACATAATCACCTTCAGGAAGAGGCTGCAACAGCATACCAGCGGGAGTCTTGGCTAAATTAGACAAAAAGCCAACAAAAAAACTATTCACTTTATTTCACCCTAAAACAATAAAGAAATTCTAGTAGCGTAGACAATTTTGACCTTCTTTTTTTTTTTTCCCGAAAGAAAACTAATACCTATGATTTCTTGTGACTTTTATTCTGTGCTTTAAGGAGGGAAAGCAACATTCAGTATACACTCTGGCACACGTCCAGATAAGTTACTGCATTTCATTGGCCATTTTGTGTTTGTCTGGGGGAGGGGGCAGTTTATGACTGAATATGAAAAACTTACCGTCTTAATTATAATTCAAATTGATAGGAAAACTGAGTAAAGTGTACTTTTTATTTATAAATACTTAAAAATGAGCAGTTCTCAAAGAAAATATGACTGTTTTATTTTTACTAACCCAGTTGTCAGTTAATGTATTCAATAAAGTATTGCTAATACCTTTTAAAGTTCGTTCTTTTGGATCTGTATCGAACATAAGAGTTGAAGTTCACCTACAGTACAAAATCACATAGGAGCAAGTGAGGGTCTTTAGAATCAATAGGCATAAACTTTCTTTAAATGCTGTTAGTATCGACTTTTAATGTTTAGTCTGTATCTTATGGCATCTAAAGGGTGTCCCAAAATCCATGCAAGATTTGAATTTTGCACCATTTGTGCAGTAAAGTGTTGCCAACGAAAAAAAAAGACAGCGTGATAGCTGACGGTTCAGGGTTATTAAAAATGGAGCACTACACGAAAGAACAACACGTTTTCATTGTTGAGCAGTGAAAATTTACAATTTTTAATTATAAACCTGTGTTTTCTATCAAAATTACTTGCGTGAATTTTGGGACATGCTTTACAAGTTCTAATCTAAGACACTAGTCATTTGGACAGTGTTGCAATTATAATCATGGTGTCTACCCTGGAATCACAGAAGGTACCTTTGGTTAGGTGCGAACAGACTAAGGGGAAAATGAATCTCCAGGGCCTCTTTCCAGCGAAGCCCAAATTGTCATTAACACCTGTAGTAACGAACGCCTTTCATTTCTACAAACTGAGTACAGAAGAAATCGGAAAAGAATGAACTAGAGATTAAGATACGTGGAAGAGCCAAAATACAAGGAATGGCAGCAGAAAGGCCAGGAAGCCCAAATTATTCTATCCAATAACATCCTTGGGAGGTAATGAGTGGAGCGTTAAAGTCACACACACACAAATTCTGTATATTCTGATTTACTCTAGAGAAACAGGATTAAAGGATTAAATAAGAAAAGCACTGTTACAGGAACATAAATGCCTTAAATAAGGGGTGGGGAAGATGGGAATAGAGGAGAAGAATGAACAGAAAGGCTTATAATAGTTGCAACATGTTTTTTATTTGCTCACAACATTCCAAACAAAATGACATCACATTTCAACTATTGCTTTTACATATGAAGTTAATTGCTTTATCCAAAGTAGACAAAAATCTACTTCTTTAAGTTGCCAACCAGCACTTTTTCCCCCAGGGAAAGCGCCTGCTTAAGTATTTTTGGGATACTTTGTTCAACAGAAACAGAGAATCGCCTTATCACAGTATTGTAGTATCTGGGTCTTATGTGCATTACGTTTTATATTTTTCTTGTCAAAAGCTGACGACGGGGTGAGAAAAAGCTCACTCACGATTTCTCTCCGATTTTTAACAATTTCATTAATTTTCATTTAAAAATTGCTGATGTACAGAGGCTCATAAACATGAAAATGGAAATTAAGCCTCCCCAGACTTGTTCTTAGAGAAGGTGGGTGGACCATTTATCCTGAGAAAATAGCTACTGGTCCCCCATCATTAATTCAAGATGGTAATAAAGAAACATTATTGCTCTCCAAACAAAATCTCTGCTCTTCTGAGCCATGCTAACATGTAATCTTTTCTGCTGTGCCCACGACCATTCATTCCTTTCCATACTCATGCAATTCTTCTTCTTTGACCAAGTTCTAGCTTGCTGAATGCAAAGGGGAGAAAGCGCACCTAAACAATTATGCACACTGGAATAAGAATGAAGAGTACAGATGTTTTCACATAGAAAAATACATACAAATCCAAGTAGCTCTTACAATAGAAAAAAACCAGGATGGGCATTTTCAAAAAAAAGATTCTGTCTTCTAAACTGTAAACGGTGCCAGTAAGACACGGATTTTTATATCTAACTCTATCACCATATTTATGTACAAAGAGAGGTTGGTCTAGCTAGGTTCACTGATATCTCCTAACTTTTTCCATTCTTTAAAGATTGTCTATCAAAACATATTTGAGCCACACCACCATAATTATATTTTTAGACTATTCATATCACTGGCACATTCTCTTCAACCTTGCACATACAGAAATTCATTTCAACACTGATTCACTTTTTTGATGCTAAAACAAACATAATTTTTCTGCTATTTCAGTTCTATCACTATTTTGGTAGTTTATTAATTATTATAGAAACATTATTAAAGACTGGATTTTAAGACTACATAAAATTCTAACATACATATGTTGAAAGCAAAGAAAAGCAGGAAGGCAGATACAATTATCATTTTTCTTTTCATCTACGTCACTAGCACATAGAAGTCAAAAGGTTCATGTGACAGAATTAAGTTACAACGGGTGACACTTAGCTTGGTTTCTAGACTATTAAACCTTAGAATTTACTGGTGGCTTTTAGACCAATTCGCTATCAAACTATCTGAAATAGTTACTGATTATTTTAAGGAAAGACAGACAATATCTATCTTGTACAAACAGAGGTGGGTTTTTTGTTTTGTTTTTTACTGTTTTATATTTTTGTGTTTTATTTGTAGAAATTCCTTTTATCTGTACAATAGATAAGGGAATTACTATTATTGTTCCTATTCACCAGATAAGAAATCTGAGATTGACTTAATTTTCCAAGGTTTAGAGGTACTTAAAGAGGGTAGGAAAATCAGGAAGTTAAGGTAATGTCAGATTGTTGTTAGAGGTGAATTTAAAAAACATATTATTGAGCAAATTTTCTCATATTTTAAAACTATTATGAAAAAACGGTTTTTTTCCTCCCTAGAAAGAAACTTAATTACTTAAGAAGTTTCCTTTTCCATACTTGAATCACTCTTATTAAGCATACGACAAAAGTTTAAATCAGTTCAAGACCTCAGTTATTGAAAGATTAAAATATAAAGATAAGTACTTTCAGCACAAAAATTAAAAGACTAACAGAACTATTTTCCATGTAACAGTAAACACCTTGATTGAATGGTAAACACCATGAACTTTAATGGTTAACACTTGATCCTTTTCAGGATTTTGCTTCATTTCATAGAATGCTAGCTGGATGATAAAGCATTAAAAAAAAAACATTATAAAGATTAAGTTAAGATGCTCCCAAGGTTGAGAACTCCTCTATAAGAAACCGATTTTTAAATTCTTGTAATATTACTGTAGAATTTAAATATGACGTTAAACCACCACTATTATAGTAAAATGAACCCAATTTTAAAAAGTCTTATCTTATTGAGAAAAATCATAATTTTAACGCATGCACTTTTAATGTACGTGTTACACAACACTGTATCTGTTTTTTCCAGTCAGATATTTTTTACCATTCTTCTCTTTGGCAAGTTTGGAGAGGTTTTTCAAGAGAAATGAACACATACTTAAAAGTTTGAGGTCCTGATATATAATGTAAGAGCCAGTCCTTAAATACTTGATATATACACATTGAAAGATATACCAGCTATCATCATGTTTTAGAGTAAATTACATCTTCAACAGGCTTGTTTCTGTAAGAATTAAGGAGAACTTGGTAACCAGATGAACCTATCTTTAAGTTCTTTTAGTTTTGCTGAGTGTAGATGTCTAAAACACACAAAGAAGAAATCATTAGCATTCGAATCTCATCACTATATAATCCTTGACATGCTTGCTGCCCTCCTGAGATATTAGGAGAATAAAGCTGGTCAAAATGCACAGTCATCATCCTCAGGCTACTTGAGAATCCCAGACTGTTAACTCACTCATATAGTCCATAGTTATCATCTAGAAACTATGCAATCAGAGCAAAGAGAAGCAAGAGTTAACAGTAAGTATGATAAACCAACGATGCTTAACTGAGATTTTTTAAAAACTTTGTTTTCCTCTTGTTTAAGTTGTTCAACTATAGCTTTATTGAAACAGCAACTGTCTTTTGAATACAGTCAGGATTTTCTTAGCAAACACATCTCTTTTCATGAACACATGCAGGTAGTAGGGAAGCCCCTTAAAAGGCTCTCACACCACGCACTAAGGTTCTTTTCAACAAGTGACAAAAAGCAAGTATCAGAGATAAGAAGATGTCTTTAAGATTAAAAATAACATTGTGATATTTTAAAGTGTGGCTATGTAAAAACAAAGAATCGAGTCGCCATTACTGACATTGTCTCATGAACTGTTATGCTAAATAGTCAGAGAAATCAAAAGGAGGCCATACTCCTTCATCCTGTCAGATACACCTACGCTCTTAAGGCGACTAATGAAGCAACACTGACATGCGGTTGACATGCAAACAAAGAGAACCATGAAGAACTACTCTCCCTATTAATTAACCAACAAATAAAATAAAGCAGAGATAGTAAACAATTATTTCCAAACTCAAAAAAAAAACATGAGCTTTACAAGATACCAACTTGATAGCTACAACACGTAAAAGTAAAAACTGATTTTTAGATATTTTAATCAACCAATTTAATACAAATACCTGATTTGTACTTTTACACTAAATGGGCTAAGCCCCACGTTCCGAACGGTATTTCACACAACTCTGCAGGGGGGTCTTTGGAAGGATAAGCTTTGGAGGACAGTGTATAAATAACTGTAAACATACACTGATTGTCCACTAGCTTTCTTAAATAGAATTTCTGAAATATTTTTGTAGGAAATTATATATAAGCAGTGTAATTGATCAGATAATTTCTATTAGAACATATAAATTCTGTTGTATGTGCAAAATGTGATAGAAATAGAAGATACTAGGGATGGTTCATATTTTTAAAGTAAGTGATACGTTATAATCCAGTAAGAGTCCTTTAATCTTTTCATGAAACTTCTCCCTATATATGTTGAAATACATAATGCTTTCTGGCTTTTCTTCGAACCAAAACTTGTCAAATTCATAGACAAGATAACCTGCAGTTAGAGAAAAAGAAAATAAATACAGTGATCAATAGTGATAGCATATCCAAACCATCTCATTTTAAAAGTATATAACCCTCCTTTAAATTCCATATTAGAAAGCATTAACCAGAAATCATATTAAACTACTAGACAACTGTGGAACTTTATAAGGAGCATTTTTGTATGTTCAAAATATACAGCAGTTTCAATGAAACATTTGGTATACATTAATTATTTGTCTCAAAAATCAAATCCCTCAAATTTAGAGATATAGTATTGTCAAAAAATACCTTGAGAATAGGAAAATGTTATTTCCAAAGACTCCGAAACACAAAAATGAAAGTAACAAGAATAAATTATAGCAAAGCTGTTTTCTATTTAATTTCTAATTCTCAGAGACATTTTCACTTTTTTAAATGAACTATCAGTACTTTCTCTCTTTAAAAAGAATATATAAACTCTAAATAGGCTTAACGTTTTGCTTTTCAATATCCTCACTACAGTATAGCCAAATTAACCCTGAAAAGATTAAAAGTATTTAATGAAAAACAAAACAAAACATTAAAATGGATATAATATTAGCAATAAATGTGACTTTAGACTCACTCCTAAACCCTATTTGAATTCAAGCTGTAATGACTTTTTTTAACCCCAGCTGTTCCTCTGATGCTCTTGCTGGACAGGAGCCAAACCTGATGTTGGTACTGAGGACACTGGGGATGAACAGCCACCAAAGGTGCTCAGATTACCTATCTCTAGGGGGCAAAAATACTGGACAGAGGTCATCGTGCACGGCTTTACTACCTATCACACTCCTGTATTTACTTAAAATATGGTAAAATGCTTACTGGAGTGGGGAGCTATTTGGTTGTTTCTTTTTATGTTTATGTTCAATGGGCAGCATTAAACAAGCATATATTTCACAGAGAAAGCAAATATCAGAGGCAGTTAGCAAAGTGTCAGGAGTTTAGGCCCTATGTTAAAAGGCAATGGGAGTTTTAGGAGAGGAAATCAAACAAGACTAGTGTGTGCATGTGCGTGTGCGTGTGGGGGGGCATAGTTCCCCAGCAATGAAACGAAAGAAAAGAACTGGAAGGAGGACGATGCAATCTAAGACAAGGAAACCCGGCTTTGAAATAAGGAAAGGTGAAAAGTTCCTTTAAGTTCAATTTCCTTACTAGGGTAACAAAATAATCTGCAGATGGTCTGTCTCTGACTCAACAGCATTCATTAACCAGTATTCCAAAATTCATTTTATAGTTGACTGGAAGATGGATCCCTTCTATTAATAAGTGAGTACTATTAATAAGTTTGCATACATGTGACAAAACTGCCTCACTGAATCTTTTTAATCAGAAAATACAGAAACTAAAGTATGAAATCCTCTTGGAACCCATCTTCCATTACTTTCTATTTTTCCAAAGATCCTAAATAATAAAATGATAACCATAAGCCATATACTTGATAGAAGTATTATATAGTATATCTTCCTAAAGATTTAAAAAGTCCCTTAGAAATAGCTATGTGTAATTCCTTTTAATACTCACAATAGAACTGATGAAAGTGTTCCATCGTCGGTACACCAGGAACAAAGTTGTAGAGATGAAATTTCAGAGCTTCACTCTTCAACAAGCTATAAGCCATCTCTGTCAGATTGATTCCAACTATTGCATAAGAATACCTATGTCAGAAACATTACCAGTTATACCAGCTAGCCAAATAGCTCATAAAATAAATTTTAAATTATGCAAGGAATTAGAAAAGAGTTACTTTGATCCACTTCTAACACAGTATTGATTTTATGATAATCCCTGCGTATTAAAAAAAATAAACGAGAATAGATTTTAAAAATTGTTCTTTGAGTCTATCTGATTTTCTGGATATAACCAAAAAATATTAATAAAATTTAAGAAATAAAATAAAACTCTGGTCAGAAGAATGTCTAAAATCAAAATCCTTAAAAAGAATGAAAAGGAGTACTATATATATTCTGATTAATTTTTACAATACACTGGGTAATCTGACATTTTTCTCTTCCATTAAGGTTGTTTTTATAAAGTAATATTGTTATAATGTTCATTCAAAGATAGATATCCTTGGACTACAAAAATAAAATAATAACGACAAAGCTAATATAACCTCAATTCCATTTCACAATTTTCAAAACTATTTCTCATTTTCTAATTCCTATTTCAAAGCTATTTCCTATACCTATTTTCAAATCTATTTCTCAAAAATTTTTTTAAAGGTTCTTATCTCCATTTTATAAACTGTATATTGTCATAAAAATATATTGAAATACATACAAAATTGGTTTATGATCACATTAACCTTAAAAAAATGTATCATAGAATAACCTGAATAAGTTCTTAATTAAAATAATCTCATTTTTAAAATACTGTATTTTTCTGTGTATAAGACACCTCATGTATAAGGTGACCCCTACTTCTCTAACCCAGGGGGGTCTCCAAACTTCTCAGCCCTCTGCATTAACTATCAAACAGCAGTTTGGGGGCCGACTACACACTCGAGGTCCAAATAAAAAAGAATCAAAACATAGATGTTGTTTTTAATTATTTATTTAGTATTATTTTATTCAGATAAAAAGGTCTCCACAGGCCGGATGAGAGGGCCTTGCGGGCCGTAGTTTGGAGACCCCTACAGTCTAACCCAACATTAAGAAATCAATACACAGGTTACTCCTGTGTGTAAGATGAACCCCAATTTTTGGTCTAACAATTTTAGAAAAAAGTATCACCTTATACATGGAAAAATATGATACCTTAAAATACTTTCAAATTCAGATCATCTAATCAACTTAAATTCAAGAGCTTACAGTTTCCTTAATATAGCTAGCTTACCCTAATTTTGGATGATTTGAACGGGAAAGAATCTGATGAGCTTCACTGGTGTAATTTTCACTGAAATACCTAACAAAGTTTAAGAAAAATAATGAAATTAACATATGTCATTCAAATCGGAGACACTCAGAAGCAATTTATTTTATTTATTTATTTGTTTTTGACAGAGACAGAGAGAGAGAGATACAGAGACAGAGAGAGAACTGAACTGGGGGAGCTCCCAGTTCAGCATATGGTTCCGCACTGGCCAGGGCCGGGATTCAATCCTCGGTCCCCAGCGCTGCAAAGTGAGCGCTTAACCCACTGAGCCATCCCGGCTTCCCCTCAGAAGCAATTTAAAAAGCTACTGTCAAAATGACAGTCCTGGGAAAGCTGGGATGGCTCAGCGGGTTAAGTGCTCACTTTGAAGCACCGGGGACCAAGGATTGAATCCTGGCCCCGACCCATGCGGACCCACATGCTGAACTGGGGTGTGCCCCCAGTTCAGTTCTTGCCGGGGGGGCCTATGTGGGAGGCTCCCGGCCCAGTTCCTGCCCTGTGCAGCCCTGTGCCCTGCTGTGGAGTGAAACTATATGGAAAACTAATGTCAACTATGGAGACTGCTCTGGGCCCTCCCCCTTCTCTCTGTCTCTCTGTGTCTCTGTTTCTCTCTGTCAAAAATCAATAAAATAAATCTTTAAAAAAAAAAATAAAAAAATGACAGTCCTAGTCCTGGTAGGGAAATCTTGATCTCCACTGCAAATCATTTCAGTGACTCAGAAATGATTCTGATGAAAAACTAATCCTGAGCTATCACTTATCTAGTATAGGCCAAGGGGCCTAGGAAGATACAGAGTATTTTAACAAATAAATGACTTGACAAGAGACTTTCTAACTATCTTTTAAAAAATCTAGTTCTTTTTGTTTATTAGTTTATTCTAAATTTCCCATAAAACAGTTGATGTGTACCTGTTGGGATACTCTTCCTTTTACCAAGGCTTACTCGTTCTATGACAGCTTATGTCTATGCTGCTTAATGCCACTTTCAGGGAAATCAGAAGAAAGTCAGTAACCTTCATTCTGCACCACAAAAACCCCTCCTGGATCAGTGGTATAACTAAAACACTGGCCTTAAGACAGAAGTATAGGATAAAGCTATCTATGTGTAAGCTCATATTTTGTATTGGCTGTGCTCATGTAACCTCTTGGAGCTGTTGAAGGAAGGAACCAAACCTTCTGTTCAACCACTGAATCACCTCATAATGCTCTAGAAATCATACACATGTACATATGTATATGATGTCTAGCTTTGTGTTTATGTGAGGGTAAGAAATAGAATAAAAAATGGATTTATACGTACAGTTGTTGAAATTTTCATATAGCATGCAAATTTCTAGTCAAATTTTTCCCTCTCTATGTTTCCTTCTATAGATTCATACTATAGACTTGCATTTTTCTTTACTGACTCTGATTTCAACCCATTAAAATAGGGGTTGTTAACTTAGAAGTCCATGATATCTTTTCTCAATATTAATATTATTTAGTTCAATATCAGGACTTATTTTTTCACAGTAACTATCTAAACTTTGTTAATGGGTCTTGCCCATTCCAGGTATTTTATAGTCTATAAACAGCAATTCAAGGATAGACCCAACACTAGAATCCTGTCACTGGATTATCCTTATAGGAGGAAAGTAATCTTCCAGTTTAGTTGCTATGATAGTTTAGGCTATCAATTCTGACTTTAGTTTTCACACATGTGCCCAAGAATAAGAATTAAAGACAGAGTCCATATCGGCTCTGAGAAGTCAGGGATTTAGAGCACTTGCACATATGGCAAAGAATAAGTGTGAAGAGACTCCATCATCATCTTATCTGGTTACATTTCTCAAAATTCAATCAGAGAGCCAAGAGAGAAGAGGCAATAAGATAAAAAGAATAACAAAAGAGTGTAAATAATTCCTTAAGAGGTATCAGAAGGGAAGCCAGGAAGAGAAAGGAGGAGGAAACGTATAGGAAAGTAAAGAAATCATACACACAAGTATATTTCCAATGTCTTTATATTGTTGCCAACATATTAGTAAATATGTTTAACACTGTAGCTACTAAATGTCTATGAAATAGTATGAGATTAGGTTGGAGATTACATGCAATATTATTTAGAGAAGAAAGTTTGTTTTCACTTACACAAGGTTTATTAATCCAAGTATGCCCATGCCTCTGAAGTCTGTTTTGGGGTCATCGCCCTGGAAACCAATGTCAGCCCACTGCTTGGAGATTCTAGCCTTCAACTTTTTCGTGGGCATTAGAAGATCCCAAAGCTGTACAAACATGCTTCCATATTACAAATAATAGTGATGTTCCTAATTTACAAAGACATTTTCCTTTTCATAGCTGATATAACTAGTAAGTTGACTGCTTTCAATGAAATGACGTCTGCAGACAAATAATAGGTTCAACAAAGACTATGTTTGGAGAAGTTTTCAATGATCTTTAAAAAAGTAGCATACTTATTCCCATTTAAAAGACTGACATAAAGAACAGATTTTGAAAAGGTAACAAATACACTGAAATCGAAAACCATGAGATGCCTTTATTTACACATATGTACAAGAGCTGTACAGAAAAAATCCAGCCACAAATGCTTCTACGTTTCATATTACATGGCTGGACACCTTCTGGACAGCCCTCATATATATACCAGATTTAGTAAACTGCTTCCTTAAGACTATTGTGTTACGTACTTGGCCCTTGACTCTGACACTATATACAGGTACTTAAGTAGGCTCTATTCTAAGAAAGGGTGATTAACCCCTAATCAGAAGAAGGAAAACAGGCTTGAGTTAGAGAGAGGATCATGAAGAAATAACACTGATAGTATTACAATTCATATGATTTGCTATTTTACAAATTTTCATATAATTTTAAAAGAAATAAGATGTGGTTTTAAGTAAATATATCTCTTTAGACAGATCAAACATCAGAAGGCATCCTAAGATATCAAAAGATAGCTATCAAGTATTAGATAGCAACAAACTAATCAATGAAAAATAAAGTTTAAAAAATTTGATCATTTTCTAAATCACACACCACATGTCACCAAACAAAACAGACTTAGAAAAGTTGGTAAGTTTATAAAAATTTGCAAAACAGAAATACCTGCATTCCCCCCACCCCCTCATTTCACTATCATTTCAGGCTTTGTTAAGAACTCCTAATAAAAGGAGTCTCCTGTTACCTAAGATAAAATGGGAAGCCTTGTGACCTTGCTTTCAAACAGGGTCAGGACTCTGGCCTGAAGCTAAATAATTAGATTGGATTTTATCCGGTACCTTCTTAACAGGTCTCCCTTTATATGTTTGCAATCTATTTCAGAATTAAAAGCATTAGAGTAAAATTTATCTACCGTATTTTCCAGCGTATAAGACAACTTTTGAAACGAAAAAAAGTCAACCGAAAATCGGGGGTCGTCTTATACGCCGAGTATATCCCGAAAAACGTCTCGATATGCCACTAAACGAATTTTCCAACTCGATCCCGAAAATCGTCTGGATATGCCACTAAATGAATTTTCCAACTCGATCCCGCACCA